>JASTWF010001374.1:0-20000 GCA_030390025.1 Squalus acanthias | reverse complement strand
GGGGGTGAGGAGTCCCACAGTTTGGGAGGTGAGGAGTCCCCACAGTTTGGGAGGTGAGGAGTCCCCACAGTTTGGGAGGTGAGGAGTCCCCACAGTTTGGGGGGTGAGGAATCCCCACAGTTTGGGGGGTGAGGAGTCCCCACAGTTTGGGAGGTGAGGAGTCCCACAGTTTGGGGGGTGAGGAGTCCCCACAGTTTGGGGGGGTGAGGAGTCCCACAGTTTGGGGGGTGAGGAGTCCCACAGTTTGGGGGGTGAGGAGTTCCACAGTTTGGGGGGTGAGGAATCCCGCAGTTTGGCGGTGTGAGGAGTCCCCACAGTTTGGGGGGTGAGGAGTCCCCACAGTTTGGGGGTGAGGAGTCCCCACAGTTTGGGGGAGGTGAGGAGTCCCACAGTTTGGGGGAGGTGAGGAGTCCCCACAGTTTGAGGGGTGAGGAGTCCCCACAGTTTGGGGGGTGAGGAGTCCTACAGTTTGGGGGGGGGGGTGAGGAGTCCCCACAGTTTGGGGGGGGTGAGGAGTCCCACAGTTTGGGGGGTGAGGAGTCCTACAGTTTGGGGGGGTGAGGAGTCCCCACAGTTTGGGGGTGAGGAGTCCCCACAGTTTGGGGGGTGAGGAGTCCCACAGTTTGGGGGGTGAGGAGTCCCCACAGTTTGGGGGTGAGGAGTCCCCACAGTTTGGGGGTGAGGAGTCCCCACAGTTTGGGGGGTGAGGAGTCCCACAGTTTGGGGAGTGAGGAGACCCCACAGTTTGGGGGGTGAGGAGTCCCCACAGTTTGGGGGGTGAGGAGTCCCACAGTTTGGGGGGTGAGGAGTCCCACAGTTTGGGGGGTGAGGAGTCCCACAGTTTGGGGGGTGAGGAGTCCCACAGTTTGGGGGGTGAGGAGTCCCACAGTTTGGGGGGTGAGGAGTCCCACAGTTTGGGGGGTGAGGAGTCCCACAGTTTAGGGGGTGAGGAGTCCCACAGTTTGGGGGATGAGGAGTCCCACAGTTTGGGGGGTGCGGAGTCCCACAGTTTGGGGGGTGAGGTGTCCCACAGTTTGGGGGGTGAGGAGTCCCCACAGTTTGGGGGGTGAGGAGTCCCACAGTTTGGGGGGTGAGGAGTCCCCCAGTTTGGGGGGTGAGGAGTCCCCACAGTTTGGGGGGTGAGGAGTCCCACAGTTTGGGGGGTGAGGAGTCCCCACAGTTTGGGGGGTGAGGAGTCCCACAGTTTGGGGGGTGAGGAGTCCCCACAGTTTGGGGGTGAGGAGTCCCCACAGTTTGGGGGGTGAGGAGTCCCACAGTTTGGGGGTTGAGGAGTCCCCACAGTTTGGGTGGTGAGGAGTCCCCACAGTTTGGGGGTGAGGAGTCCCCACAGTTTGGGGGGTGTGGAGTCCCACAGTTTGGGGGGTGAGGAGTCCCCACAGTTTGGGGCGGTGAGGAGTCCCACAGTTTGGGGGGTGAGGAGTCCCACAGTTTGGGGGGGTGAGGAGTCCCCACAGTTTGGGGGGTGAGGAGTCCCACAGTTTGGGGGGTGAGGAGTTCCCACAGTTTGGGGGGTGAGGAGTTCCCACAGTTTGGGGGGTGAGGAGTCTCCACAGTTTGGGGGGTGAGGAGAGCCACAGTTTGGGGGGTGAGGAGTCCCCACTGTTTGGGGGGTGTGAGGAGTCCCCACAGTTTGGGGGGTGAGGAGTTTTCACAGTTTGGGGGGTGAGGAGTCCCACAGTTTGGGGGGTGAGGAGCCCCACAGTTTGGGGGGAGAGGAGTCCCCACTCATTGAACAAGAAGCAATGTTTTGAAGCTATTTAAACCTCCATGTCTGGGACATGCTGAGACAGTGGAAGGTGCTTCATGAATCTGGTTTGTTTGCCCCCGGGGGTGTCTGGGTTGGGCTGACGTCTGCGATTGGAAACTCCCGCGAGCTGTGAGTGATTCCCTGGGCGGCTCCAGCGCGAGCCCCAGGCTTCGCCGGGCCTTCCACTTTTGCAGCCTGGAGCCTGAGGCCTACTGGCAGGGCGTCAACACCTCGTCACTGGAATGTGGCCCAGCCGGGTCTTCATTGCAGGCTGGGGCGGCTGAGTCTCTGTGAGCAGACCAGACACACACAGAGCAGACACAGACCAGACACACACACAGACAGACCAGACACACAGACAGAGCAGACACAGACAGACCAGACACAGACACAGACACACACAGACACAGACAGACCAGACACACACACAGACCAGACACACACAGACACAGACAGACCAGACACACACACAGACCAGACACAGACCAGACACACACAGACAGACCAGACACACACACAGACAGACCAGACACACAGACAGAGCAGACCAGACACACACACAGAGCAGACACAGACCAGACACACACACAGACAGACCAGACACACAGACAGAGCAGACACAGACACAGACAGACCAGACACAGACACAGACACAGACACAGACACAGACAGACCAGACACACAGACAGAGCAGACACAGACACAGACAGACCAGACACACAGACAGAGCAGGCACAGACACAGACACACACAGACAGACCAGACACAGACACACACACACAGACAGACCAGACACAGACACAGACACACACACAGACCAGACACAGACACACACACACACAGACAGACCAGACACAGACACAGACACACACAGACAGACCAGACACAGACAGACAGACCAGACACAGATACACACATACATACAGACAGACCAGACACAGACACAGACAGGCCAGACACAGACACAGACATAGACACAGACACACACACACAGACAGACCAGACACAGACACAGTCACACACAGACAGACCAGACACAGATACACACATACATACAGACAGACCAGACACAGACACAGACACACACACACAGACAGACCAGACACAGACCAGACACAGACACACAGACAGACCAGACACAGACACAGACAGACACACATTCAGACACAGACACACAGACCAGACACACACACATACAGACAGACCAGACACAGACACACACATACAGACCAGACACAGGCCAGACACAAACACACAGACACACACACACAGACCAGACACACATACAGACACACACACAGACCAGATACAGACACAGACCAGACACACACACACGCATACAGACCAGACACAGATACATACACAGACACACACAGAGACCAGACACAGACACACACACACACACATACAGACCAGACACAGATGAGACACAGACACAGACATACACACACACAGACACAGACACAGACACACACACAGATACACACACACACAGATCAGACATATAGACACAGACCAGACACAGACACTGACTAATACAGTGACACACACTGAAAGAAACAAAGACTTGCATTTCTATAGCGCCTTTCACGACCACGGGACGTCCCAAAGTGCTTTACAGCCAATGAAGCACTTTTTGAAGTGTGGTCACTGTTGTAATGTAGGAAACACGGCAGCCATTTTTTGTGCACAGCAAGCTCCCACAAACAGCGATGTGATCAGTGACCAGATAATCTGTTTATTTTAGTGATGTTGGCTGAGGGATAAATATTGGCATGCACACAGACACACACACTGACAAACGCATACACACACTAGCACACACTCAAACACACACACACACACACACACTGACACAGACACACACTCACACAGACACACAGACACACACACTGACTAACGCACACACAAACTGGCACACACTCAAACACACACACACACACACACACTGACAGACACACAGACACACACACACACTGACACACAGACACACTGACACAGACACCCACTCACACAGACACACACACTGACTAACGCACACACTGACTAACGCACACACAAACTGGCACACACTCAAACACACACACACACACACACTGACACACAGACACACAGACACACACACACACTGACACAGACACACACACACACAGACACACAGACGCACACACACTGACACACACACACACACACACACTGACACACACACACAGACACACAGACGCACACACACTGACACACACACACACACACTGACACACACACACAGACACACAGACGCACACACACTGACACACACACACACACACACAGACACACACATACAGACACAGACGCACACACACTGACACACACACACTGACACAGACACACACATACAGACACACACACTGACACACACACACACACTGACACAGACACACACATGCAGACACACACACTGACACACACACACACAGACACACACACACTGACACAGACACACACATACAGACAAACACACTGACACACACACACACACTGACACAGACGCACACACACTGACACAGACGCACACACACTGACACAGACACACACACACAGACACACACACTGACACACACACACACAGACACACACACTGACACACACACACACACACTGACACAGACACACACACACAGACGCACACACTGACACACACACACACAGACACACAGACGCACACACACACACTGACACAGACACGCAGACACACACACTGACTAACGCATACACAAACTGGCACACACTCAAACACACACACACACACTGACACACAGACACACAGACACACATAACACAGACACACGTAACACACTGACACACATAACACACAGACATACAGAAACACAGACGCACATAACACACAGACACACAGACACACAGATGCACATACACACAGACAGTGGGGCTGAATGGCCTTGCTCCTGTTCCAATTAGACTCTTACCCTCTCACTCGTGTGCGAACTCACTGTCCCGCTGGAGATCGACATATCAGGATAGCTGTCGGCTGAGGAGTATGAGTCCTTGCGGAGAACGAAAGATGGGATTAGTTCCGAAGGGATTTTAAAATCCACAATATTACGAGCAACCTGCCCTCTCTGCCCAAAGATTCCCAGTATCCCCTGACCCTGCCACTCTGTCTCTCCCTCCCATCCCGCCCTCGCACTCTGGATTAACTCCCAGTGTACACAATCCCAATGAACTCAAACCCTTCCCAGTCACTCCCACTGTACACAATCCCAATGGACCCAAACCCCTTCCCATTCACTCCCACTGTACACAATTCCAATGGACCCAAACCTCTTCCCATTCACTCCCACTGTACACAATCCCAATGGACCCAAATCCCTTTCCATTCACTCCCACTGTACACAATCCAATGGACCCAACCCCTTCCCATTAACTCCCACTGTACACAATCCCAATGGACCCAAACTCCTTCCCATTCACTCCCACTGTACATAATCCCAATGGACCCAAACCCCTTCCCATTCACTCCCACTGTACAGAATCCCAATGGACCCAAACTCCTTCCCATTCACTCCCACTGTACACAATCCCAATGGACCCAAACCCTTCCCATTCACTCCCACTGTACACAAACCCAATGGACCCAACCCCTTCCCATTCACTCCCACTGTACACAATCCCAATGGACCCAAACCCTTCCCATTCACTCCCACTGTACACAATCCCAATGGACCCAATCCCTTCCCATTCACTCCCACTGTGTACAATCCCAATGGACCCAATCCCTTCCCATTCACACACAATGTACACTATCCCAATGGATCCAACCCTTTCCCATTCACTCCCATTGTACAGAATCCCAATGGACCCAAACCCCTTCCCATTCACTCCCACTGTATACAATCCCAATTGACCCAATCCCTTCCCATTCACACCCAATGTACACAATCCCAATGGATCCAACCCTTTCCCATTCACTCCCATTGTACAGAATCCCAATGGACCCAATCCCTTCCCATTCACTCCAACTGTACACAATCCCAATGGACCCAAACCCCTTCCCATTCACTCCCACTGTACACAATCCCAATGGACCCAATCCCTTCCCATTCACTCCAACTGTACACAATCCCAATGGACCCAAACCCCTTCCCATTCACTCCCACTGTACGCAATCCCAATGGACACAACCCTTTCAATTCACTCCCTTTGTACACAATCCCAATGGACCCAACCCCTTCCCACTCACTTCCGCTGTACACAATCCCAATGGACCAGATCCCTTCCCATTCACTTCCACTGTACACAATCCCAATGGATCCAAAACCCTTCCCCGTCACTCCCACTGTACACAATCCCAATGGACCCAAACCCCTTCCCATTCACTCCCACTGTACACAATCTCAATGGATCCAACACCTTCCCATTCACTCCCACTGTACACAATCCCAATGGCCACAACCCCCTTCACATTCACTCCCACTGTACACAATCCCAATGGATCCAATTCCTTCCCATTCATTCCCACTGCACACAATCCCAATGGACTCAAACCCCTTCACATTCACTCCCACTGTACACAATCCCAATGGACCCAAACCCCTTCCCATTCACTTCCGCTGTACACAATCCCAATGGACCAGACCCCTTCCCATTCACTTCCACTGTACACAATCAAAATGGACCCAAACCCCTTCCCCGTCACTCCCACTGTACACAATCCCAATGGACCCAAACCCCTTCCCATTCACTCCCACTGTACACAATCTCAATGGATCCAACCCCTTCACATTCACTCCCACTGTACACAATCCCAATGGACACAAACCCCTTCACATTCACTCCCACTGTACACAATCCCAATGGACCCAAACCCCTTCCCATTCACTCCCACTGTACACAATCCCAATGGACCCAAACCCTTTCCCATTCACTCCCACTGTACACAATCCAATGGATCCAATCCCTTCCCATTCACTCCCACTGTACACAATCCCAATGGATCCAACCCCTTCACATTGACTCTCATTGTACAGAATCCCAATGGACCCAACCCCTTCCCATTCACTCCCACTGTACACAATCCCAATGGACCCTAACCCCTTCACATTGACTCTCATTGTACAGAATCCCAATGGACCCAAACCCCTTCCCATTCACTCCCAGTGTACACAATCCCAATGGACCAAACCCCTTCCCACTCACTCCCACTGTACACAATCCCAATGGACCCAACCCCTTCCCATTCACTCCCAGTGTACACAATCCCAATGGACCAAACTCCTTCCCACTCACTCCCACTGTACACAATCCCAATGGACCCAACCCCTTCCCATTCACTCCCAGTGTACACAATCCCAATGGACCAAACTCCTTCCCACTCACTCCCACTGTACACAATCCCAATGGACCAAACCCCTTCCCATTCACTCCCAGTGTACACAATCCCAATGGACCAATCTCCTTCCCACTCACTCCCACTGTACACAATCCCAATGGACCAAACCCCTTCCCACTCACTCCCACTGTACACAATCCCAATGGACCCAAACCCCTTCCCATTCACTCCCACTGTGCACAATCCCAATGGACCCAAACCCCTTCCCATTCACTCCCACTGTACACAATCCCAATGGACCCAAACCCCTTCCCATTCACTCCCACTGTACACAATCCCAATGGACCCAACCCCTTCCCATTCACTCCCACTGTACACAATCCGAATGGACCAATCCCTTTTACATTTACACCTATTGTACAGAACCCCAGTGGACCCAAACCCCTTCCCCTTCATTCTGGGTTGTCCCTGACTGGATCAAAGCCATTGTTCTACCTCATCGGGCACGTGTGGTCTCTTCACTCCTCGAGGAGAAGGAGGGTCCTCCTTAATGTTGCTGTCGACTGTCCAATAAGATCCCTAGAAAACACAAACATCATTTTGTTAAACTTGCATAGAACCTCGGTTAGACCACACTTGGAGTACTGTGCACAGTTCTGGTCTCCATATACCTTGGTTAGACCACAGTTGGAGTACTGTGCACAGTTCTGGTCTCCATATACCTTGGTTAGACCACACTTGGAGCACTGTGCACAGTTCTGGTCTCCATATACCTTGGTTAGACCACACTTGGAGCACTGTGCACAGTTCTGGTCTCCATATACCTTGGTTAGACCACACTTGGAGCACTGTGCACAGTTCTGGTCTCCATATACCTTGGTTAGACCACACTTGGAGCACCGTGCACATTTCTGATCTCCATATACATTGGTGAGACCATACTTGCAGCACTGTGCACAGTTCTGGTCTCCATTTACATTGGTTAGACCACACTTGGAGCACTGTGCACAGTTCTGGTCTCCATATACCTTGGTTAGATCACACTTGGAGCACCGTGCACAGTTCTGGTCTCTATATACATTGGTTAGACCACACTTGGAGCACCGTGCACAGTTCTGGTCTCCATATACCTCGGTTAGATCACACTTGGAGCACTGTGCACAGTTCTGGTCTCCATATACCTTGGTTAGACCACACTTGGAGCACCGTGCACATTTCTGATCTCCATATACCTTGGTTAGACCACACTTGGAGCACTGTGCACATTTCTGATCTCCATATACCTTGGTTAGACCACACATGGAGCACTGTGCACAGTTCTGCTCTCCATATACTTTGGTTAGACCACACTTGGAGCACTGTGCACAGTTCTGGTCTCTTTATACCTTGGTTAGACCACACTTGGAGCACTGTGCACAGTTCTGGTCACCATATACCTTGGGAAAAGGGGAACTGCAACCAGACCTGGGTGTCCTTGTGCACCAGTTGTTGAAGGTAAGCATGCAGGTGCAGCAGGCGGTTAAGAAGTCAAATGGTATGTTGGCCTTCATAGCGAGAGGATTCGAGTACAGGAGCAAGGATGTCTTGCTGCAGTTGTACAGGGCCTTGGTGAGACCACACCTTGAGTACTGTGTGCAGTTTTGGTCGCCTTATCTGAGGAAGGATGTTCTTGCCATGGAGGGAGTGCAGCGAAGATTCACCAGACTGATACCTGGGATGGCAGGAATGACGTATGAAGAGAGATTGGCTCGATTAGGCTTGTATTCGCTGGAGTTTAGAAAAATGAGAGGGGATCTCATTGAAACTTATAAAATTCTAACAGGACTAGACAGACTAGATGCAGAAAGGATGTTCCCGATGGCGGGGGAGTCCAGAACCAGTGGTCACAGTCTAAGGATAAGGGGTAAGCCATTTAGGACTGAGATGAGGAGGAATTTCTTCACCCAGAGAGTGGTGAACCTGTGGAATTCTCTACCACAGAAGGCAGTAGAGGCCAATTCATTAAATAGATTCAAGAAGGAGTTAGATATATTTCTTAAGGCTAAAGGGATCAAGGGATATGGGGAGAAAGCAGGGACAGGGTACTGAATTTGGATGATCAGCCATGATCTCATTAAATGGCGGAACAGGCTCGAGGGGCCGAATGGCCTACTCCTGCTCCTATCTTCTATGTTTCTGTGCAATGAGACCATGGCTGATCTGTATCCTAACTCCATCTTAACAAATATATCCAACTCATTATTGAATATATTTAATGAATTGGCCTCTACTGCCTTCTGTGGTAGAGAATTCCACAGGTTCACCACTCTCTGGGTGAAGAAATTCCTCCTCATCTCAGTCCTAAATGGCTTACCCCTTATCCTTAGACTGTGACCCCTGGTTCTGGACTCTCCGACCATCGGGAACATTCTTCCTGCGTCTAGTTTGTCCAGACCTGTCAGAATTTTATATGTTTCGATGAGATCACCTCTCATTCTTCTATACTCCAGCGAGTATAAGCCCAATCGACCCAATCTCTTCCTCATAGGTCATTCCTGCCATCCCAGGTATCAGCCTTGTGAATCTTCGCTGCACTCCCTCCATGGCAAGAACATCCTTCCTCAGATAAGGCGACCAAAACTGCACACAATACTCAAGGTGTGGTCTCACCAAGGTCCTGTACAACTGCAGCAGGACATCCCTGTTCCTATACTCAAACCTCTTCGCTATGAAGGCCAACATACCATTTGCCTTCTTCACCGCCTGCTGCACCTGCATGCTTACCTTCAGCAACTGGTGCACAAGGATACCCAGGTCTCGTTGCACTTCCCCTTCTCCCATCTATTGCCATTCAGATAATAGTCTGCCTTCCTGTTTTTGACACCAAAGTGGATAACCTCGCATTTATCCACGTTATATTGCATCTGCCACGCTTCTGCCCACTCACCCAACCTGTCCAAATCAGACCACTGCATCTTAGTGATGGTGGGAGATCCCTCTTAACAGGTCGTCAACAGTGGCCCTTATCGCAATCCTCGAGGGGTTGGGCAGTAACAAGACCTGGACGACGTTCAGGCTTGGGCTGATAAGTGGCAGGTAACATTCGCGCCACACAAGTGCCAGGCAATGACCATCTCCAACAAGCGAGAGTCTAACCACCTCCCCTTGACATTCAACGGCATTACCATCGCCGAATCCCCCACCATCAACATCCTGGGGGGGGTCACCATTGACCAGAAACTTAACTGGACCAGCCACATAAATACTGTGGCAACAAGAGCAGGTCAGAGGCTGGGTATTCTGCGGCGAGTATCTCACCTCCCGACTCCCCAAAGACTTTCCACCATCTACAAGGCACAAGTCAGGAGTGTGATGGAATACTCTCCACTTGCCTGGATGAGTGCAGCTCCAACAACACTCAAGAAGCTCGACACCTTCCAGGACAAAGCAGCCCGCTTGATTGGCACCCCATCCACCACCTTAAACATTCACTCCCTCCACCAACGGTGTACCGTGGCTACCGAGAGTCAACGCTGTGTGAAGGAGTTTTGGGTACTGAGCAGCACTTTGCTTTTGATTTGATCTTCCTTGCATCGATTTAGGAGACTGTGGGGGCTGCACTCTGAGCTCTTTCCCTGGGCCTCTCCATTGTTCTTTCCAGCGGAATTGATGTACAGGTCTGTCCAGGCCGAGATTCAAGGCTGCAATGAGTAGAGTGTGGAAGGAGAGCAAGATCGACCCTATCCTTTAAGAACTGGCCGGCGCCAGTGTGTCTGTGTTCCATTGCTGACTGACATCACATGAGCTTCGCCAGCGCTCTGAGGTAGCGCCTCGCTCCCCGGCGTTAACGCCTTAAGACAGGTGTGAAGCGCCTGATTTAGCGCTCCAATCACCTCCAGGGGCGACAGAAGCCAAGTTTGCAGTCGGAGGCGATAATTAGCGCCAGGCGTTAAACGTTGCGCCCGGCCGATAATTGCGCCCCAAACGGGGCGATACCCAATCTCTCCCGCTTGACTCTATACCTGGCCGAGGGAAAAGTCTGAACTGGAGAGCGACAACATTCGTGGTGGGAAACCTTTCGAGGCCATGACCCCCCCGGGACAAAAACCAAGTGGTATTTGGAAATAAAAACAGAAAATGCTGGAGATAGGCAGCAGGTCAGGCAGCATCTGCGGAGAGAGAAACGGAGAGTTAACGTTTCAGGTCGATGACCTTTCGTCAGAACTGGAAAAAAGCAGGAAATGGAACAGGTTTTTTAAGCAAGTGTAGGGGCTGGGAAAGGGGGGAGGGGATGAAAGAGCAAAAGGGAAGGTCTGTGATGGGATAGAAAGCAGGAGAGGTGAAGAGACATTGGGCTGAATTTTCAATGACCCATGGAGTCAGGTTTGGAGGCGTGTGGGGGGGTTAAAGTTGCAGATTCGGGGGTCCCGACTCCATTCCATCTCCACGCAATTTTGACAAAATCGGTCGCGCGGTTCCCGACTCTGTCCCGCCTCCAAGAGGCGGGAGAGGCCATTAAAGCCCTTAACAAGCCCTAAATTGGCTCTGTAATGCCATTTTCAAACGTTTTAGCTAGTTAAATCCTTTTTCCGACCTGAAGCACGCCCGATGTGAAACACGCCAGTGAAACCTGGCGGGAGCACAAGTGGATAGCTGACTATCAGCTGCAGGTCCACTATTACAACGCAGATGTGATGAAGGTAGTAGTAGTATTAGGTCTGAAAGTGGCCTCTGATGCTGCTGCATTGAATGTCTTCAGAGACTGCCTGGGAGGACTTGGTTGCAAACAAAATTCTCTCTCTCTGAGATGCTGCTCATTTTGCATCTAGGTCCTCTCACAGCAAAGGCCAGGCAGTCTCTGAGACCAGGCAGTCTCTGACCAGCAATGATGACATCATCAGAGGCGGCTTTCAGACTGAAACCACTAATTGGTTCATGGGTTCCCACATGCTGGAACTCAATTGCCCAATTAGGTGGAAATTGCATCAATCTCCCCACATCCAATTGCAGTCGGGTGGATAACACGAAATGCGGATGACACGACCCCAACCCGACCCAGTATCAAAATCCAGCCCATTGAGAGACATTGGCCCAAAAATTTGTGTTGATACGCGAGAGTACACACTGTGTACTCTCGCGTATTCTGTCTCCAATTGCCGGTTTTCTGCATGCACTGCGCATGCGCTGAAAACTGGCACTTGGTGAATGGAAAAGGGGGCGGTTCCTAGGTGAACCGCGTGCACGCTACAGGCTGTGCGCATGCAGTGCACTTAGTGGTTTCAACGCGCAGGTAAGTACGGAAGATTTTACACATAAAAAAAGGAGGAGTAAGACCCACTTTTAACAAGGTAAGTAGTGAATTAAGTATTATTTTGAATTTTTTTTAACAGGTATATCTTTTTTAGAGACTTTAAAGACAGGTAAGTTTATTTTTATAACTTTTTAAAAGATTTTAAATTTTTTCAAAAATTTAATTTTTTATTTAAAATGGTTAATTTATTTAACTATACTTATTTTATTAATGTGATGGTTTTTAAAAAAAAATTAATTGAGGTTTAGCTGTTCTTTTGGGGGGCTATAGTATTCATAGCTTTCACAGCACTTATGTGAAAGTTATGAATGGAAGATGGTGTGCTGCCATTGGCTCTAACTGAGTCACGTGATCCCACAGCTCGCACGAATTAACTACGCCTGTGGGATACGAAAGCACTGCACAGCAGCTGTCCAGAACATCAAGTTCGTGCGAGCTGGAACTGAAAAAGCCAACGCGCAGTGAGAGATCGCGGGGAAGCCTTACCCTCGCACGAAGGCTTCCTCACGAATTTTTGGGCCATTAAGAGATATTCAAGGCAAGAGGAGATGGTAATGGGACAGGTTAAGGAACAAAGGATGGCTCTCAATGAAGTGTAAATTGCGCTGGCAGAATGAAGGACAGCTGCCGTGTGGGAGAGAAGATTAGAAGGCCAAACAAAAAGCGTGGAGAAAAAAAAATATATATATGGTAGGGGCCGTGGTTATGATCTGAAATTGTTGAACTCTATGTTGAGTCCAGAAGGCTGTAAAGTTCCTTATCGAAAGATGAGGTGCTGTTCCTCGAGCTTACGCTGAGCTTCCGTGGAACAGTGCAAGAGGCCTTTTTCTTTTGCACTTGGAAAGATTGGGGCGAATAAACGAAAGTCAGCACGGGTTTGTTAAAGGCAAGTCATGTTTGGCTAAATTGATGGTGTTCTTTGATGAGCTCACAGAGAGGGTTGATGAGGGTACTGCGGTGGATGTTGTGTATATGGACTTTCAAAAGGCGTTTGATAAAGTGCCACATCAGAGGCTTGTTAGCAAAATTGGAATCCGTGGGATTAACGGGACAGTGGCAGCATGGATACATAGAAACATAGAAGATAGGAGCAGGAGTAGGCCATTCGGCCCCTCGAGCCTGATCCACCATTCGATGAGATCATGGCTGATCATCCAAACTCAGTACCCTGTCCCTGCTTTCTCCCCATATCCCTTGATACCTTTAGCTTTAAGAAATATATCTAACTCCTTCTTGAATATATTTAATGACTTGGCCTCAACTGCCTTCTGTGGTAGAGAATTCCACAGGTTCACCACTCTCTGGGTGAAGATATTCTTCCTCATTTCTGTCCTAAATGGCTTACCCCTTATCCTTCGATTATGACCCCTGGTTCTGGACTCTCCGACCATGCGGAACATTCTTCCTGCATCTAGTTTGTCCAGACCTGTCAGAATTTTATATGTTTCGATGAGATCCCCTCTCATTCTTCTATACTCCAGCGAGTATAAGCCCAATCGACCCAATCTCTCCTCATATGTCATTCCTGCCATCCCAGGTATCAGCCTTGTGAATCTTCGCTGAACTCCTTCTATGGCAAGAACATCCTTCCTCAGATAAGGCGACCAAAACTGCACACAGTACTCAAGGTGTGGTCTCACCAAGGCCCTGTACGAAGTTGGCTAAGGGACAGGAAACAGAGAGTAGTGGTGAACGGTTGTTTTTCAGACTGGAGGAAGGTATACAGTGGTGTTCCCCAGGGGTTGGTATTAGGACCACTGCTCTTTTTGATATATATTAATGACTTGGACCTTGGGTATACCGGGCATAGTTTCAAAGTTTGCGGATGATACAAAATGTAACACCGCTATTCAAGAAAGGAGGGAGAGAGAAAACCGGGAACTACAGGCCAGTTAGCTTGACATCAGTCATCGGGAAAATGCTGGAATCCATTGTTAAGGAAGTGGTATCAGGGCACTTAGAAAATCATAACATGATTAGGCAGAGAGAGCATGGTTTTATGAAAGGGAAATCGTGTTTGTCAAGTTTATTTGAGTTTTTTGAGGATGTAACTAGCAGGGAAGATAAGGGGGAACCAGTCGATGTAGTATATTTGGATTTCCAAAAGGCATTCGATAAGGTGCCACATAAAAGGTTATTACACAAGATTAGGGTTCATTAGGGGGTAATATAGTAGCATGGATAGAGGATTGATTAACGGACAGAAAACAGAGAGTAGGGATAAACGGATCTTTATCAGGTTGGCAGGCTGTACCTAGTGGATCAGTGTTGGGGCCTCAGCTATTTACAATCTATATTAATGACCTAGATGAATGGACCGAGTGTAATGTATCCAAGTTTGCTGATGATACAAAGCTAGGTGGGACAGTAAGCTGTGAGGAGAACAAAAAGAGTCTGCAAAGGGATATAGATAGACTAAGTGAGTGGGCAGTAAGGTGGCAGATGGAGTATAATGTGGGGGAATGTAAGGTTATTCACTTTGGTAGGAAGAATCGAAAAACAAAATATTTTTTAAATGGTGAGAAACTTTCAAATGTTGGTGTCCAGAGAGATTCGGGTGTCCTCGTGCAAGAAACACAGAAAGCTAGCATGCAGGTACAGCAAGCAACAAGGAAGGCAAATGGCATGTTGGCCTTTATTGCAAGGGGGTTGGAGTATGAGAGGAAGGAAGTCTTGCTACAATTGTACAGGGCCTTGGTGAGACCACACCTGGAGTCCTGTGCACAGTTCTGGTCTCCGTATCTAAGGAAGGATAACATAGAAGATAGGAGCAGGAGGAGGCCATTTGGCCCCTCGAGCCTGCTCCGCCATTTAATGAGATCATGGCTCATCATCCAAACTCAGTACCCTGTACCTGCCTTCTCCCCATATCCCTTGATACCTTTAGCTTTAAGAAATATATCTAACTCCTTCTTGAATATATTTAATGACTTGGCCTCAACTGCCTTCTGCGGTAGAGAATTCCACAGGTTCACCACTCTCTGGGTGAAGAAATTCTTCCTCATTTCTGTCCTAAATGGCTTACCCCTTATCCTTCGATTATGACCCCTGGTTCTGGACTCTCCGACCATCGGGAACATTCTTCCTGCATCTAGTTTGTCCAGACCTGTCAGAATTTTATATGTTTCGATGAGATCCCCTCTCATTCTTCTATACTCCAGCGAGTATAAGCCCAAGCGACCCAATCTCTCCTCATATGTCATTCCTACCATCCCAGGTATCAGCCTGGATATACTTGCCTTGGAGGCGGTGCAACGAAGGTTCGCTAGATTGATTCCTGGGATGAGAGGGCTGTCCTATGATGAGATTGTGTAGAATGGGCCTACACTCTCTGGAGTTTAGAAGAATGAGAGGTGATCTCATTGAAACATACAAGATTCTGAAGGGGATTGACAGGGTAGATGGAGTGTCTAGAACGAGGGGTTTCAGGAGAAGGGTTAGGCAGTCCCTCGGAACCGAGGATGACTTGCTTCCACACTAAGAATGAGTTCTCAGGTGACTGATGAGTCCAATGCGGGACCGACAGTCTCTGTCACAGGTGGGGCAGACGGTGGTTGAAGGGGCGGCTGGGTGGGGTGCTTGGGTTGACGTGCGCCCCTTGCGCTGCCTTGCGCTTGACTTCCGCTTGCTCCCGGCGAAGAGACTCGAGGTGTTCAGCACCTTCCTGGATGCTTCTCCTCCACTTTGTGCGGTCTTGGGGCCAGGGATTCCCAGGTGTCAGTGGGGGATGTTACACTTTTTCAAGGAGGCTTTGAGGGTGTCCTTGAAGCGTTTCCTCTGCCCACCTGGGGCTCTCTTGCCGTGCCGGAGCTCTGAGTAGAGCGCTTGCTTTGGGAGTCTCGTATCGGGCATGCGGACGATGTGACCTGTCCATCGGAGCTGATCGAGCCTGGTCAAAGCTTCGATGCTGGGGATGTTGGCCTGAGCGAGAACACTGACGTTGGTGCGCCTATCCTGCCAATGGATTTGCAGGATCTTGCGGAGGCAGCGTTGCTGGTACCTATTGTGTCCAATTCTTGGCCACCACACTTTCGGAAGGATGTCAAGGCCTTAGAAAGGGTGCAGAGGCGATTTACCAGAATGGTTCCAGGGATGAGGGACTTCAGTTTTGTGGAGAGACTGGAGAAGCGGGGATTGTTCTCCTTAGAGCAGAGAAGGTTAAGGGGAGGTTTGATAGAGGTGTTCAAAATCATGAATGGTTTTGATACACTTAACCATACCTCAATCCATGTTTAATATATTACCCCAATCCCATCAGCCTTAATGTTGTGTAACAACCTCAGTACTGCTCCTCCGACAGTACAGCGCTCCATCAGTACTGCCCCTCCGACAGTGCAGCGCTCCCTCAGTACTGCACCTCCGACAGTGCGGCGCTCCCTCAGTACTGCCCTCCGACAGTGCGGCGCTCCCTCAGTACTGCCCCTCCGACAGTGCAGCACTCCCTCAGTACTGCCCCTCAGACAGTGCAGCGCTCCCTCAGTACTGCCCCTCCGACAGTGCAGCGCTCCCTCAGTACTGCCCCTCCGACAGTGCAGCGCTCCCTCAGTACTGACCCTCTGACAGTGCAGCAGTCCCTCAGTATTGTCCATCCGACAGTGCAGCGCTCCATCAGTACTGCCCCTCCGACAGTGCAGCGCACCCTCAGTACTGCCACTCCGATAGTGCGGCGCTCCCTCAGAACTTCCCCTTCCGACAGTGCAGCGCATACTCAGTACTGCCCCTCCGACAGTCCAGTGCTCCCTCAGTACTGCCCCCTGACAGTGCAGCGTTCCCTCAGTACTGCCCCTCCGACAGTGCAGCGCTCTCTCAGTACTGCGCCTCCGACAGTGCGGCGCTTCCTCAGTACCGCCCCTTTGACAGTGCAGCGCTCCCACAGTACTGCACCTCTGACAGTGCAGCGCTCCCTCAGTACTGCCCCTCCAACAGTGCGGCGCTCCCTCAGTACTGCCCCTCCGACAGTGCGGCGCTCCCTCAGTACTGACCCTCCGACAGTGCAGCGCACCCTCAGTACTGCCACTCCAACAGTGCGGTGCTCCCTCAGTACTGCCCCTTCCGACAGTGCAGCGCATACTCAGTACTGCCCCTCCGACAGTCCAGTGCTCCATCAGTACTGCCCCCTGACAGTGCAGCGTTCCCTCAGTACTGCCCCTCCGACAGTGCAACGCTCCCTCAGTACTGCCCCTCTGACAGTGCGGCGCTTCCTCAGTACCGCCCCTTTGACAGTGCAGCGCTCCCTCAGTACTGCCCCTCCGACCGTGCAGCGCTCCCTCAGTACTGCCCCTCCGACAGTGCAGCACTCCCTCAGTACTGCCCCTCCGACAGTGCAGCGCTCGCTCAGTACCGCCCTTCGACAGTGCAGCGCTCCCACAGTACTGCACCTCCGACAGTGCAGCGCTCCCTCAGTACTGCCCCTCCGACAGTGCAGCACTCCCTCAGTACTGCCCCTCCGACAGTGCAGCGCTCCCTCAGCACTGCCCCTCCGACAGTGCGGCGCTCCCTCAGTACTGCCCCTCCGACAGTGCGGCGCTCCCTCACAACTGCCCCTCCGACAGTGCAGCGCTCCCTCAGTACTGCCCTTCCGACAGCGCGGCGCTCCCTCAGTACTGCCCCTCCGACAGTGCAGTGCTCCCTCAGTACTGCCCCTTTGACAGTGCAGCGCTCTCTCAGTACTGCCTCTCCGACAGTGCAGCGCTCTCTCAGTACTGCCTCTCCAACAGTGCAGGCGCTCCCTCAGTACTGCCCCTCCGACAGTGCAGCACTCCCTCTGTATAGTGGCAGGATCGGATAAAGTCAACATGGATTTACAAAAGGTAAAACGTGCTTGACTAATCGACTGGAATTTTTTGAGGATGTAACTGGTAAAATAGATAAGGGAACACCAGTGGATGTGGTGTATTTGGACTTTCAGAAGGCTTTCGATAAGGTCCCACATAAGAGATTAGCGTGTAAAGTTAAGGCACATGGGATTGGGGGCAAGGTATTGACTTGGATAGAGAACTGGTTGGCAGACTGAAAGCAAAGAGTTGGAATAAACAGGTCTTTTTCCGAGTGGCAGGCAGTGACTAGTGGGGTACCGCAGGGATCGGTGCTAGGACCCCAGCTATTCACAATATACATTAATGATCTAGACGAGGGAACTAGATGTAATATCTCCAAGTTTGCAGACGACACAAAGCTGGGTGGGCGTGTGTGCTGTGAGGAGGATGCAGAGAAACTCCAGGATGATTTGGACATGTTGGGTGATTGGGCAGAAGCATGGCAGATGCAATATAATGTGGATAAATGCGAGGTTATTCACTTTGGTGTCAAAAACAGGAAGGCAGATTATTATCTGAACAGCAATAGATTGGGAGAAGGGGAAGTGCAACGAGACCTGGGTGTCCTTGTGCACCAGTCGCTGAAGGTAAGCATGCAGGTGCAGCAGGCGGTGAAGAAGGCAAATGGTATGTTGGCCTTCATAGCGAAAGGGTTTGAGTATAGGAACAGGGATGTCCTGCTGCAGTTGTACAGGGCCTTGGTGAGACCACACCTTGAGTACAGTGTGCAGTTTTGGTCGCCTTATCTGAGGAAGGATGTTCTTGCCATGGAGGGAGTTCAGCGAAGATTCACCAGACTGATACCTGGGATGGCAGGAATGACGTATGAAGAGAGATTGGGTCGATTGGGCTTATACTCGCTGGAGTTTAGAAGAATGAGAGGGGATCTCATTGAAACTTATAAAATTCTAACAGGACTAGACAGACTAGATGCAGGAAGGATGTTCCCGATGGCTGGGGAGTCCAGAACCAGGGGTCACAGTCTAAAGATAAGGGGTAAACCATTTAGGACTGAGATCAGGAGGAATATCTTCACCCAGAAAGTGGTGAACCTGTGGAATTCTCTACCACAGAAGGCAGTTGAGGCCAATTCATTAAATAGATTCAAGAAGGAGTTAGATATATTTCTTAAAGCTAAAGGGATCAAGGGATATGGGGAGAAAGCAGGGACAGGGTACTGAATTTGGATGATCAGCCATGATCTCACTGAATGGCGGAGCAGGCTCGAGGGGCTGAATGGCCTACTCCTGCTCCTATCTTCTATGTTTCTATGTACTGCCCCTCCGACAGTGCAGCGCTCCCTCAGCACTGCCCCTCCGACAGTGCAGCGCTCCCTCAGTTCTGCCCCTCCGACAGTGCAGCACTCCCTCAGTACTGCCCCTCCGACAGTGCAGCGCTCCCTCAGCACTGCCCCTCCGACAGTGCGGCGCTCCCTCAGTACTGCCCCTCCGACAGTGCGGCGCTCCCTCACAACTGCCCCTCCGACAGTGCAGCGCTCCCTCAGTACTGCCCTTCCGACAGTGCGGCGCTCCCTCAGTACTGCCCCTCCGACAGTGCAGTGCTCCCTCAGTACTGCCCCTCCGACAGTGCAGTGCTCCCTCAGTACTGCCCCTCCGACAGTGCAGCGCTCCCTCAGTACTGCCCCTCCGACAGTGCAGTGCTCCCTCAGTACTGCCCCTACGACAGTGCAGCGCTCCCTCAGTACTGCCCCTCCGACAGTGCAGCACTCCCTCAGTACTGCCCCTCTGACAGTGCAGCGCTCCCTCAGTACTGCCCCTCCAACAGTGCGGCGCT
>JASTWF010001373.1:80000-87854 GCA_030390025.1 Squalus acanthias | reverse complement strand
GTGAGTGTGTGAGAGTATGTGAGTGTGTGTGTGTGAGTGTGAGAGTGTGTGAGTGGGTGTGTGTGAGTGTGTGTATGTGTGTGAGTGTTTGTGAGTGTGAGTGAGTGTGTGTGAGTGTGTCTGTGAGTGTGAGTGTGAGAGTGTGTGTGAGTGTGTGAGTGTGTGTGTGAGTGAGTGTGTATGTGAGTGTGTGGGTGTGTGTGAGTGTTTGTGAGTGTGTGAGTGTGTGAATGTATGAGTGTGTGTGAGTTGGTGAGTGTAAGTGTGTGAGTGTGTGAGTGTGTGTATGTGTATGTGAGTGTGAGAGTGTAAGTGTGAGTGTGTGTGTAAGAGTTTATGTGAGTGTGAGAGTGTGAGTGTGTGAGTGTATGTGAGTGTGTGAGTGTGTGTGTGAGTGTGTGTCTGTGAGTTTCTGTGAGTGTGTGAGTGTAAGTGTGAGTGTGTGTGAGTGTGTGTGAGAGTTTATGTGAGTGTATGTGAGTGTGTGAGTGTGTGAGTGTGTGTGAGTGTGTGTCTGTGAGTTTCTGTGAGTGTGTGAGTGTAAGTGTGAGTGTGTGTGAGAGTTTATGTGAGTGTGTGTGTGTGAGTGTGTGTGAGTGTGTGTGTGAGTGTGAGGGTGAGAGTGTGTGTGAGTGTAAGTGTGTGTGAGTGTAAGTGTGTGAGTGAGTGTGTGTGTGATTGTGCGTGAGTGTGTGTGAGTGAGTTTGTATGAGTGTGAGTAAGTGAATGTGTGAGTGAGTGTGTGTGTGTGTGCGTATGTGTGTGTGAATGTGAGTGTGTGTGTAAGTGAGTGTATATGAGTGTGAGTGAGTGAGTGTGTGAGTGTATGTGTGTGAGCGAGTGTGAATGAGTGTATGAGTGTGTGTTTGTGAATTTGTGTGTGTGTGTATGAGTGAGTGTGATTTTGTGAGTGTGAGTTTGTGTGTGTGAGTGTGAGTGTGTCAGTGTGTGTGTGAGTGTGTGAGTCTGAGTGTGTGTGAGTGTGTGTGTCTGAGTGTGTGTGTCTGAGTGTGTGTGTCTGAGTGTGTGTGAGAGTGTGTGAGTTTGAGTGTGTGTGTGTGAGTTTGTGAGTGTGTGTGTGAGAGTGTGTGAGTTTGAGTGTGTGAGTGTGTGTGAGAGTGTATGTGAGTGTGTGTGATTGTGTGTGTGTGTGAGTGTGAGAGTGTGAGTGTGTGTGTGTGTGTGAGTGTGAGTGTGTGTGTGTGCGTGTGTGTGAGTGTGTGCGTGAGTGTGAGTTTGTATGAGTGTGAGTGAGTGTGTGAGTATGTGTGTGTGAGTGTGGTGTGTATGAGTGTGTGTGTGAGGGTGTGAGTGTGTGTGTGAGTATGTGTGTGTGAGTGTGGTGTGTATGAGTGTGTGTGTGAGTGTGTGAGTGTACATGTGAGTAAGTGTGTGTGAGTGTAAGTGTATGTGAGTGTAAGTGTGTGTGAGTGTAAGTGTGTGTGAGTGTGTGTGTGGGTGAGTGAGTTTGTATGCGTGTGAATGTGTGAGTGTGTGAGTGAGTGTGTGTGTAAGTGTGTGTGGGTGAATGTGTGTGAGTGAGTTTGTATGAGTATGAGTGAGTGAGTATGTGAGTAAGTGTGCGTGTGTGTGTGTGAGTGTGTGTCTGAGTTTGTATGAGCGTGAGTGAGTGAGTGAGTGTGTGAGTGCATGTGTGTGTAAGTGTGCGTGAGCGAGTGGGAGTGACTGTATGAGTGTGTGTTTGTGAATTTGTGTGTGTGTGTGAGTGAGTGTGTGAGTATGAGTGTGTGAGCGTGAGTTTGAGTGTGTGAGTGTGTGAGTGCGTGAGAGAGTGTGTGTGTGAGTGTGAGTGTGGGTGTGAGTGTGTGAGTGTGTGTGTCTGAGTGTGTGTGAGTGTGTCAGTGTGTGTGTCTGAGTGTGTGTGAGAGTCTGTGAGTTTGAGTGTGTGTGTGTGTGAGTGTGTATGTCTGTGTGTGAGTGTCAGAGGATGTTTGAGTGTGTGAGTGTGTGTGTGACTGTGTGAGTGTGAGTGTATGTGAGTGTGTGTGAGTGTCTGTGTGTGTGTGTGTGAGAGTATGTGAGTGTGTGTGTGTGAGTGTGAGAGTGTGAGTGTGTGTGAGTATGAGTGTGTGTGTGTGAGTGTGTCAGCGTGTGTGTGAGTGTGAATGCGAGAGTGTGAAAGTGTATGAGTGTGTGCGTGTGTGAGTTAGTGTGTGAGTGTACATGTGAGTAAGTGTGTGTGAGTGTAAGTGTGGGTGAGTGCGTGAGTGTGTGTGTGTGTGAGTGTGTGTGAGTGAGTTTGTATGCGTGTGAGTGAGTGAGTGTGTGTGTGTGTGAGTGTGTGTGAGTGAGTGTGAGTGAGTGTGTGTGTGAGTGTGAGTGTGTGTGAGTGTGTGTGAGTGTGAGTGTGTGTGAGTGTGTATGAGTGTGAGTGTGTGTGAGTGTGAGTGTTGGGTGTGTGTGTGTGAGTGTGTGATTGTGAGTGTGTGTGTGAGTGTGTGTGTGAGTGTGTTTGTGTGGGTGAGTGTGTGTGTATATGAGTGTGTGCGTGTGTGTGAGTGTGTTTGTGTGGGTGAGTGTGTGTGTATATGAGTGTGTGTGAGTGTGTGTGTGAGTGTGAGTGCGAGTGTGTGAGTATGTGTGTGTTAGTGTGTGAGTGAGTGTCTGTGAGTGTGAGTGTGTGAGTGCTGTGAGTGTGAGTGTGTGAGTGTGTGTGAGTGTGAGAGAATGTGAGTGTTACTGTGTGTGAGTGTGTGTGTGTGAGAGTCATTATGTGCAAGAGTGTTTTTCGCCCTCTCTCTCTCTCTCTCTCTGTCTCTCTCTCTCTATGTCTCTCTCTGACACTTTCCAGAACTCAATATCTGAGGAATATTTCCCCCATGTTTTACAGATTGTTTCACAAACAAGGATGACTAAACCTTTGCTGCTAAAAAATGGAAAAACAGCTGGGAAATCGACAATCACAGTGAGTTACCATCACCACTCGGACCCGTCAAACACTCCCAGGGCAGGTACAGCACGGGGTTAGATACAGAGTAAAGCTCCCTCTACACTGTCCCCATCAAACACTCCCAGGGCAGGTACAGCACGGGTTAGATACAGAGTAAAGCCCTCTCTACACTGTCCCCATCAAACACTCCCAGGGCAGGTACAGCACGGGTTAGATACAGAGTAAAGCTCCCTCTACACTGTCCCATCAAACACTCCCAGGGCAGGTACAGCACGGGTTAGATACAGAGTAAAGCTCCCTCTACACTGTCCCATCAAACACTCCCGGGGCAGGTACAGCACGGGGTGAGATACAGAGTAAAGCTCCCTCTACACATAGAAACATAGAAACATAGAAAATAGGTACAGGAGTAGACCATTCGGTCCTTCGAGCCTGCACCGCCATTCAATGCGTTCATGGCTGAACATGCTACCTCAGTACCCCATTCCTGCTTTCTCGCCATACCCCTTGATCCCCTTAGTTGTGAGTGTTATATCTAACTCCCTTTTGAATATATTTAGCGAACTGGCCTCAACAACCTTCTGTGGAAGAGAATTCCATAGATTCACCACTCTCTGGGTGAAGAAGTTCCTCCTCAGCTCAGTCCTAAATGGCTTCCCCTTAATCCTTAGACTGTGACCCCTGGTTCTAGTTTTCCCTAACATTGGGAACATTCTGCCCGCATCTAATTTGTCTAAACCAGTCAGGATTTTAAATGTCTCTATAAGATCCCCCCTCATTCTTCTGAACTCCAGAGGATACAAGTTCAGTTGACCCAATCTTTCTTGATATGTCAGTCCGGCCATCCCAGGAATCAATCTAGTGAACCTTCGCTGCACTCCCTCAATAGCAAGAATGTCCTTCCTTAAGTTAGGAGACCAAAACTGCGCACAATACTCCAGGTGTGGCCTCACCAAGGCCCTGTACAACTGTAGCATCACCTCCCTACTCCTGTACTCAAATCTCCTTGCTATGAAGGCCATCATTCCGTTTGCTTTCTTGACTGCCTGCTGCACTTGCATTCCCACCTTCAGTGACTGATGTACCATGACGCCCAGGTCTCGTTGCACCTCCCCTTTCCCTAATCTGCCACCATTCAGGTAATAGTCCGCCTCTCTATTTTTACCACCAAAGTGGATAACCTCACATTTATCCACATTGTACTTCATCTGCCATACATTTGCCCATTCACCCAACCTGTCCAAGTCACTCTGTAGCCTCCTAGCATCCTCCTCATTGTTCACACTGCCTCCCAATTTAGTGTCATCCGCAAATTTGGAGATATTACATTTAATCCCTTCGTCCAAATCATTAATATATAATGTAAACAGCTGGGGTCCCAGCACCGAACCCTGCGGTACCCCGCTGGTCACTGCCTGCCATTCTGAAAAGTACTCATTTACTCCTACTCTTTGTTTCCTGTGTGCCAACCAGTTCTCAATCCACGTCAACACATTACCCCCAATCCCATGTGCTTTAACTTTGCTCACCAATCTCTTGTGTGGGACCTTGTCGAAGGCCTTCTGAAAGTCCAAATACACCACATCTACTGGTTCCCCCCTGTCCACCCTATTGGAAACATCCTCAAAAAATTCCAGAAGATTTGTCAAGCATGATTTCCCTTTCACAAATCCATGCTGACTTGGACCTATCATGTCGCCACTTTCCAAATGGTCTGTTATGACATCTTTAATAATTGCTTCCATCATTTTACCCACGACCGATGTCAGGCTGACCGGTCTATAATTCCCTGCTTTCTCCCTCCCTCCTTTTTTAAAAAGAGGGGTTACATTGGCCACCCTCCACTCCATCGGAACTGATCCAGAGTCTAAGGAATGTTGGAAAATGATCGTCAATGCATCCACTATTTCCAAGGCCACCTCCTTAAGTACTCTGGGATGCAGACCATCAGGCCCCGGGGATTTTTCAGCCTTCAGTCCCATCAATTTCCCCAATACCTTTTCCCGACTAATAAGGATTTCCCTCAGCTCCTCCCTCTTACCAGATCCTCTGACCCCTTTTATTTCCGGCAGGTTGTGTGTGTCCTCCACAGTAAACACCGAACCAAAGTACTTGTTCAATTGATCTGCCATTTCCTTGTTCCCCATTACGACTTCCCCTGTTTCCGACTGCAGGGGACCTACGTTTGTTTTTACTAACCTCTTTCTTTTTACATATTTATAGAAGCTTTTGCAGTCCATTTTAATGTTCTCTGCAAGCTTCCTTTCATATTTTATTTACACTGTCCCCATCAAACACTCCCAGGGCAGGTACAGCACGGGTTAGATACAGAGTAAAACTCCCTCTACACTGCTCCATCAAACACTCCCAGGGCAGGTACAGCATGGGTTAGATACAGAGTAAAGCTCCCTCTACACTGCCCCTTAAACACTCCCAGGGGGCGGGTACAGCACGGGTTAGATACAGAGTAAAGCACCCTCTACACTGCCCCATCAAACACTCCCAGGGCAGGTACAGCACGGGTTAGATACAGAGTAAAGCTCCCTCTACACTGTCCCATCAAACACTCCCAGGGGGCGGGTACAGCACGGGTTAGATACAGAGTAAAGCTCCCTCTACACTGTCCCATCAAACACTCACAGGGCAGGTACAGCACGGGTTAGATACAGAGTAAAGCTCCCTCTACACTGTCCCATCAAACACTCCCAGGGCAGGTACAGCACGGGTTAGATACAGAGTAAAGCTCCCTCTACACTGTCCCATTAAACACTCCCAGGGCAGATACACCACGGGTTAGATACAGAGTAAAGCTCCCTCTACACTGTCCCATCAAACACTCCCAGGGCAGGGACAGCACGGGTTAGATACAGAGTAAAGCTCCCTCTACACTGTCCCATTAAACAGTCCCAGGGCAAGTACAGCACGGGGTTAGATACAGAGTAAAGCTCCGTCTACACTGTCCCATCAAACACTCCCAGGGCAGGTACAGCATGGGTTAGATACAGAGTAAAGCTCCCTCTACACTGTCCCATCAAACACTCCCAGGGCAGGTACAGCACTGGTGAGATACAGAGTAAAGCTCCCTCTACACTGTCCCATCAAACACTCCCAGGGCAGGTACAGCACGGGTTAGATACAGAGTAAAGCTCCCTCTACGCTGTCCCATCAAACACTCCCAGGGGGCGGGTACAGGACGGGGTTAGATACAGAGTAAAGCTCCCTCTACACTGTCTCATCAAACACTCCCAGGGCAGGTACAGCACGGGTTAGATACAGAGTAAAGCTCCCTCTACACTGCCCCATCAAACACTCCCAGGGCAGGTACAGCACGGGTTACATACAGAGTAAAGCTCACTCTGCACTGTCCCATCAAACACTCCCAGGGCAGGTACAGCACGGGTTAGATACAGAGTAAAGCTCACTCTGCACTGTCCCATCAAACACTCCCAGGGCAGGTACAGCACGGGTTAGATACAGAGTAAAGCTCCCTCTACACTGTCCCATCAAACACTCCCAGGGCAGGTACAGCACGGGTTAGATACAGAGTAAAGCTCCCTCTACACTGTCCCATCAAACACTCCCAGGGCAGGTACAGCACGGGTTAGATACAGAGTAATGCTCCCTCTACACTGCCCCATGAAACACACCCAGGGCAGGTACAGCACGGGGTAGATACAGAGTAAAGCTCCCTCTACACTGTCCCATCAAACACTCCCAGGGCTGGTACAGCACGGGGTAGATACAGAGTAAAGCTCTCTCTGCACTGTCCCATCAAACACTCCCAGGCAGGTACAGCATGGGGTTAGATACAGAGTAAAGCTCTCTCTGCACTGTCCCATCAAACACTCCTGGGGCAGGTACAGCACGGGTTAGATACAGAGTAAAGCTCCCTCTACACCATCCCATCAAACACTCCCAGGGCAGGTACAGCACGGGTTAGATACAGAGTAAAGCTCCCTCTACACTGTCCCATCAAACACTCCCAGGGCAGGTACAGCACGGGTTAGATACAGAGTAAAGCTCCCTCTACACTGTCCCATCAAACACTCCCAGGGCAGGTACAGCACGGGTTAGATACAGAGTAAAGCTCCCTCTACACTGTCCCATCAAACACTCCCAGGGCAGGTACATCCCGGGTTAGATACAGAGTAAAGCTCCCTCTACACTGTCCCATCAAACACTCCCAGGGCAGGTACATCCCGGGTTAGATACAGAGCAAAGCTTCGCTAGGCCCAAATTGAGGCTGATGGGAGTTCTATTTTGCACTCGTTGCTTTTCAAAGCATCGTGGGAGCCTATAATGGACACAGGGAAGCCTGCAGGGAATGCTGGGAGCATACAAAGCATGCTGGGAGCTTACAATGCATGTTGGGATGTTACAAAGCATGCTGGGATTTCACAAAGCATGCTGGAAGCTCCGTGGGCCCAATCAAAGCCTCATTAATCTGACAAGAGCTCTCTTGATGATGGGAGTTTATTAGGCCCAATGAGGGACTCAGGGTTACTCCCTGTGCATCCTGGGAGTTTATTAGGCCCAATGAGGGCCTCAGGGTTACTCCCAGTGCATCCTGGGAGTTTATTAGGCCCAATGAGGGCCTCAGGGTTACTCCCAGTGCATCCTGGGAGTTTATTAGGCCCAATGAGGGCCTCAGGGTTGCTCCCAGTGCATCCTGGGAGTTGGCCCTTTCGCCCCTTGGCATTAACGGTCAGAGGGTTGCCGGCGGTCTCGCTAACTCTGCCTCCCTGCTCCAGATCGCGGCCGAGGAGGTTTCCGGAACCAATGATTACGTGGAGCTGACCTTCAGCGCTCAGAAACTGGACGACAAGGTGAGCCTCGGCACCCGGAATGTTCCGCCAGAGACAGGGCGACAGCGACCGACGGGAAACCTGCTCAGACGACCAGGGACTCAGAGCCGAACGTTGACAGACCCGCACTGAGACCTG
>JASTWF010001373.1:72500-77500 GCA_030390025.1 Squalus acanthias | reverse complement strand
ACAAGGCCTTTATACCAAGGGCCCATATCAGCGCTGTTTCACTAGTCTTGAGGTATCCAAACTATCTCACTTTAATCGACCAGATAAATACCTTAACTTCCATGATCTCTTTCATTTTATGTCCTTATACTAATTATTTTTTAAATATTGTTGCAATTAGTTTTCTTAAGTGAATTCTAATTTCTACTCAGCATCATGATATGTTATTTAATGATTTAACCTTCATAGAGTCATAGAGTTATACAGCACAGAAAGAGGCCCTTCGGCCCATCGTGTCCGCACCGGCCATCAAGCCCTGTCTGTTCTAATCCCATTTTCCAGCACTTGGTCCGTAGCCTTGTATGCTATGGCATTTCAAGTGCTTATCTAAATGCTTCTTGAATGTTGTGAGGGTTCCTGCCTCTACCACCCTTTCAGGTAGTGAGTTCCAGATTCCAACCACCCTCTGGGTGAAAAAGTTCTTTCTCAAATCCCCCTCTAAACCTCCTGCCCCTTACCTTGAAACTATGCCCCCTGGTTATTGACCCCTCTACTAAGGGAAAAAGCTCCTTAGTATCCATCCTATCTATGCTCCTCATAATTTTGTACACCTCAATCATGTCCCCCCTCAGCCTCCTCTGCTCCAAGGAAAACAAACCCAATCTGCCCAGTCTCTCTTCATAGCTGAAGCGCTCCAGCCCGGGTAACATTCTGGTGAATCTCCTCTGCACCCTCTCCAAAGCGATCACATCCTTCCTGTAGTGTGGCGACCAGAACTGCACACAGTATTCCAGATGTGGCCTAACCAGTGTTTATTCAGCTCCATCATAACCTCCTTGCTCTTATATTCTATGCCTCAGCTAATGAATGCAAGTATCCCATATGCCTTTTTTACCACCTTATCCACCTGTTCCGCCGCCTTCAGGGATCTGTGTACTTGCACACCAAGATCCCTCTGACCCTCCGTCTTGCCGAGGGTCTTACCATTCATTGTGTATTCCCTTGCCTTGTTAGTCCCTCCAAAGTGCATCACCTCGCACTTTTCCGGATTAAATTCCATTTGCCACTGTTCCGCCCATCTGACCAACCCATCTATACCGTCCTGCAGACTGAGGCTACCCTCCTCGCTATTTACCACCCTACCAATTTTTGTATCATCCGCGAACTTACTGATCATACCTTTTACATTCATATCCAAGTCATTAATGTAGACCACTCGCAGTCTGTGGCTGTTTGCTATAAAAACTTAGTCAAAACTGCTTTTGACTGTCCTCGCAGCTGCATTCTGAACAAGTCTTAGCTTTTTTAGTGACCCAGGAGTAATTATGGGTAATATTATTTGGTCAATGGCTACACTTGAAGTTATACAAATATGATTCACGTCTACTAAATATCTTTAAATATCAGCCATTCGTACAGTACGTTGGATGAAATTCTGTGATTTCCCCTTCTCTCTAACCCAGGGGTCACTGGGCAGTGATCAGGAGCAGGAATCCTGGCTGATTTCCCCTCTAACCCAGGGGTCACTGGGCAGTGATCAGGAGCAGGAACCCAGGCTGATTTCCCCTCTCTCTAACCCCAGGGGTCACTGGACAGTGATCAGGAGCAGGAACCCTGGCTGATTTCCCCCTCTCTCTAACCCAGGGGTCACTGGACAGTGATCAGGAGCAGGAACCCTGGCTGATTTCCCCTCTCTCTAACCCAGGGGTCACTGAACAGTGATCAGGAGCAGGAACCCTGGCTGATTTCCCCTCTCTCTCTAACCCAGGGGACACTGGACAGTGATCGGGAGCAGGAACCCTGGCTGATTTACCCTCTCTCTAACCCAGGGGTCACTGGACAGTGATCAGGAGCAGGAACCCTGGCTGATTTCCCACTCTCTCTAACCCAGGGCTCACTGGACAGTGATCAGGAGCAGGAACCCTGGCTGATTTCCTCTCTCTCTAACCCAGGGCTCACTGGACAGTGATCAGGAGCAGGAACCCTGGCTGATTTCCCCTCTCTCTAACCCAGGGGTCACTGGGCAGTGATCAGGACCAGGAATCCTGGCTGATTTCTACTCTCTCTAACCCCAGGGGTCACTGGACAGTGATCAGGAGCAGGAACCCTGGCTGATTTCCCCTCTCTCTCTAACCCAGGGGTTCACTGGACAGTGATCAGGAGCAGGAACCCTGGCTGATTTCCCCTCTCTCTAACCCAGGGGTCACTGGGCAGTGATCAGGAGCAGGAACCCTGGCTGATTTCCCCTCTCTCTCTAACCCAGGGGTCACTGGACAGTGATCAGGAGCAGGAACCCAGGCTGATTTCCTCACTCTCTCTAACCCAGGGGTCACTGGACAGTGATCAGGAGCAGGAACCCTGGCTGATTTCCCTCTCTCTCTAACCCAGGGGTCACTGGACAGTGATCAGGAGCAGGAATCCTGCCTGATTTCCCCTCTCTCCCTAACCCAGGGTTCACTGGGCAGTGATCAGGAGCAGGATCCCTGGCTGATTTCCCCTCTCCCTAACCCAGGGGTCACTGGTCAGTGATCAGGAGCAGGAACCCAGGCTGATTTCCCCTCTCTCTAACCCAGGGGTCACTGGGCAGTGATCAGGAGCAGGAACCCTGGCTGATTTCCCCTCTCTCTCTAACCCAGGGGTCACTGAACAGTGATCAGGAGCGGGGGTCGAAGGTTGGGCATCGGGGTAGGGGTTGAAATTCTTAGTGTCTTGATGCCTCTTCCAACTCTTTGATTCCCTCAGGATCTATTCAGCAAATCGGACCCTTTCATGGAAATCTACAAAGTCGACCAGGATGGGACAGAGCACATGGTTCGAAGGACAGAGGTGAGGGTTTAGGGGACATTGAGGGGGGTAGGTGTGAGGGGCATCTGGGCTAGCAGGGACGATCTCTATCTCTCTCTCTCACTCTCACACTCTCTCTTGGTCTCTCTCTCTGCCTCTCTCTCTCTGTGTCTCTCTCTCTGTCTCTCTCTCTCTCTCTCTGTCTCTCTCTCTGCCTCTCTCTCTCTGTGTCTCTCTCTCTGTCTCTCTCTCTCTCTCTCTGTCCTCTCTCTCTGGGGAGTCTCTCTCTCTCTCTGTCCTCTCTCTCTGGGGAGTCTCTCTCTCTCTCTCTGTCTCTGTCTCTCTCTCACTGTCTCTCTCTCTCTGTGTCTCTCTCTCCCTCTCTCAGTTTCTCTCTCTGCCTCTCTCTCTCTTTCTCTCTGTCTGTCTCTGTCTGTCTCTCTCTCTCTTTCTCTCTCTCTGTCTCTCTCTCACTCTCTGCCTCTCTCTCTCTTTCTCTTTCTCTCTGTCTCTGTCTCTCTCTCTCTCTCTGTGTCTCTCTCTCCCTCTCTCAGTTTCTCTCTCTGCCTCTCTCTCTCTTTCTCTCTGTCTGTCTCTCTCTCTCTTTGTGTCTCCCTCTCTGTGTGTCTCTCTCTCTATTTCTCTCTCTCTCTGTCTCTCTGTCTGTGTCTCTCTTTCTTCCTCTCTCTGTCTCCCTCTCTCTTTCTCTCTCTCTCTGTCTCTCAGTCTGTGTGTGTGTCTCTCTCTCTCTGTCTCTGTCTTTCTCTCTCTGTCTGTCTCCCTCTCTCTGTCTCTCTCTCTGTCTCTCTCTCTCTGTCTTTCTCTGTCTCTCGGTTTGTGAGTGTTTGTGTCTCCCTTTCTGTCTCTGTCTTTCTCTCTCTGTCTGTCTCCCTCTCTCTGTCTCTCTCTCTCTCTGTCTCTCTCTCTCTGTCTCTCTCTCTGTCTCTCTCTCTGTCTCCCTCTCTCTGTCTCCCTCTCTCTGTCTCTCTCTCTGTCTCTCACTCTCTCTCACTCTGTTTCTGTCTGTCTCTCTCTCTGTCTTTCTCTGTCTCTCGGTTTGTGAGTGTTTGTGTCTCCCTCTCTGTCTCTGTCTTTCTGTCTGTCTCCCTCTCTCTCTCTGTCTCTGTCTCTCTCTTTCTAGAACATAAGAACATAAGCAATAGGAGCAGGAGTTGGCCATTTGGCCCCTCGAGCCTGCTCCGCCATTCAATAAGATCATGGCTGATCTGATCTTGGCCTCAACACCACTTTCCCGCTCTCTCTCCCCCATACCCCTCGACTCCCTTATCGTTCAAATATCTGTCAATCTCCACCTTGAATATATTCAATGACCCAGCCTCCACAGCTCTTCGGGGTAGAGAATTCCAAAGATTCACGACCCTCTGAGAGAAGAAATTCCTCCTCATCTCCGTCTTAAACGGGCGACCCCTTATTCTGAAACTGTGCCCCCTAGTTCTAGATTCCCCCCACTAGGAGAAACATCCTCTCGGCATCTACCCTGTCAAGCCCCCCTCAGAATCTTATATGTTTCAATAAGATCACCTCTCATTCTTCTAAACTCCAATGAGTATAGGCCCAACCTGCTCAACCTTTCGTCATACGTCAACCCCTTCATCTCAGGAATCAACCTCGTGAACCTTCTCTGAACTGCCTCCAATGCAAGTATATCCTTCCTTAAATAAGGTGACCAAAACTGCACACAGTACTCCAGGTGTGGTCTCACCAGCACCCTGTACAGTTGTAGCAGGACTTCCCTACTTTTATACTCCATACCCCTTGCAATAAAGACCAACATTCCATTAGCCTTCCTAATTACTTGCTGTACCTGCATGCTAACTTTTTGTGTTTCTTGTACGAGGGCCCCCAGATCCCTCTGTACCGCAGCGTTCTGTAGTCTCTCTCCATTTAATAATAATTTGTGTTTTTATTCTTCCTACCAAAGTGGATAACCTCACATTTTCCCACATCATACTCCATCTGCCAAATTTTTGCCCACTCACTTAACCGATCTATATCCCTTTGCAGACTCATTGTGTCCTCTTCACAACTTGCTTTCCCACCTATCTTTGTATCATCAGCAAATGTGGCTACATTACACTCGGTCCCTTCATCCAAGTCATTCATATAGATTTCTGGCTGTCTCTCTCTCTGTCTCTGTCTGTCTGTCTCTGTCTGTCTGTCTCTCTCTCTCTCCCTGTCCCTCTCTGTCTCTGTCTGTCTGTCTGTCTCTCTCTCTC
>JASTWF010001373.1:35000-65000 GCA_030390025.1 Squalus acanthias | reverse complement strand
CTCCCTAAAGTGCGGTGTCCAGAATTTGGGGGAGAGTGTTCCAGATTTCCACCACCCTTTGTGTGAAGAAGACCTTCCTGATATCACCCCTGAACGGCCTGGCTCTAATCTGAAGGTTCTGCCCCCTTGTTCTGGACTCCCCCCACCAGAGGAAATGGTTTCTCTCCATCACCCCTATCGATTCCTTCAATCATCTTAAACACCTCGATTAGATCAGCCCTTAATCTTCAATACTCGAGGCAATACAAGTCTAGTCTGTGCAACCTGCCCTCGTAATTTAACTCTTTTAGCCCTGGTATCATTCTGGTGAATCTGCGCCGCACCCCATCCGAGGCCAGTATATCCTTCCTGAGGGGCGGTGACAATATGAATGTCAAGCGATCTTCATCCCCTCTCTCCGGCAGCCATTTGACCCCAGGTCCAAAGGGTTAAAGGTCAATGTATGACCCACTGTCCCACAGATGAAATGGTGATTAGTGATTAATCCTTGTTAAATGACTAAAACTGTCTCTCTGTCTCTCTCTCTCTCGGTCTCTCTCTCTCGGTCTCTCTCTGTCTCTCTCACTCTGTCTGTCTCTCTCTCTCTGTTTCTCTCAATCTCTCACTCTCTCTCTCTCTCTCTCTCTGTCTCTCTCTCTCTGTCTCGGTCTCTCTCTCTCTATGTCTCGGTCTCTCTCTCTCTCTCTGTCTCTTTCTTTCTCTCTCTCTTGTCTCTCCCTGTCTCTGTCTCACTCTCTCTGTCTCTCTCCCTGTCTCTGTCTCTATCTCTCTCTGTCTCTGTCTCTCTCTCTCTCTCTTTCTCTCTCTCTCTGTCTCTGTACTCTCTCTCCCTGTCTCTCTCTCTATCTCTCTCTGTCTGTCTCTCTCTCTCTCCCTGTCTCTCTCTCTCTCTGTCTCTCTCTGTCTCTCTGTCTCTCTCTCTCTCTGTCTCTCTCTCTCTCTCTCTGTCCCTCTCTCTGTCTCTCTCTCTCTGTCTCTCTTTCTCTCTCTCTCTGTCTCTCTCTCTGTCTCTCTCTCTGTCTCTGTCTCTCTCTGTCTCTGTCTCTGTCTCTCTCTCTGCCCCTCTCTCTCTCTCTCTCTCTCTCTCTGTCTCTCTCTCTCTCTCTCTCTCTCTGTCTAGGTGGAGAAAGTCCATTCCTTCCTGGATTACATCATGGGCGGCTGCCAGATCCACTTCACAGTAAGAACGCTCTTCATTGGCTCCTTGGCGCAGACGGTCAGTCGATTCACCACCTGACCAATCGGGAGGGGAGATGGCACGGATCCGATGGGATCGCCCCAAAAATAAACCACAATCGTTTCTCCCCGGGGTCCCTGCCCCAGTTCCCAACACACAGTCCATTCCCAGCTCTGTTACTCTGTGAAGGAGCTGATAAGAACATAAGAAATAGGAGCAGGAGTCGGCCATAGGGCCCCTCGAGCCTGCTCCGCCATTCAATAAGATCCTGGCTGATCATCGACCTCAACTCCACTTCCCCGCCCGATCTCCATATCCCTTGATTCCCCTAGAGTCTAAAAATCTATCGATCTCAGCCTTGAATATACTCAAAGACTCAGCATTCACAGCCCTCTGGGGTAGAGAATTCCAAAGATTGACAACCCTCTGAGTGAAGAAATTCCTCCTCATCTCAGTCCTAAATGGCCAACCCCTTATCCTGAGACTATGCCCCCTAGTTCTAGACACTCCAGCCAGGGGGAAACAACCTCTCAGCATCTACCCTGTCAATCCCCTTCAGAATCTTGTATGTTTCAATGAGATCACCTCTCATTCTTCTAAACTGCAGAGAGTACAGGCCCATTCTACACAATCTCTCATCATAGGACAGCCCCCTCATCCCAGGAATCAATCCAGAGAGCCTTTGTTGCACCGCCTCCAAGGCAAGTATATCCTTCCTTAGATAAGGAGACCAAAACTGTGCACAGTACTCCAGGTGTGGTCTCACCAAGGCCCTGTACAATTGTAGCAAGACTTCCTTACTCTTATACTCCAACCCCCTTGCAATAAAGGCCAACATGCCATTTGCTTTCCTAATTGCTTGCTGTACCTGCATGCTAGCTTTCTGTGTTTCCTGTACGAGGACACCTAAATCTCTCTGAACACCAACATTTAATAGTTTTCCCACCATTTAAAAAATATTCTGTTTTTCTATTCTTCCTCCCAAAGTGAATAACCTCACATTTCTGCACATTATACTCCATCTGCCACCTTACTGCCCACTCACTTAGTCTATCTATATCCCTTTGCAGACTCTTTGTGTTCTCCTCACAGCTCACTGTCCCACCTAGCTTTGTATCATCAGCAAACTTGGATACGTTACACTCGGTTCCTTCATCTAGGTCATTAATACAGATTGTAAATAGCTGAGGCCCCAACACTGATCCTTGCGGCACCCCACTAGTTACAGCCTGCCAATCTGAAAATGACGCGTTTATCCCTACTCTCTGTTTTCTGTCTGTTAACCAGTCCTCTATCCATGCTAATACCTTACCCCACAACCGAATGAGTCCTTATCTTGCTTAACAATCTTTTATGTGGCACCTTATCGAATGCCTTTTTGAAATCCAAATATACTACATCCACTGGTTCCCCTTTATCTACCCTGCCAGTTACATCCTCAAAAAACTCTAATAAATTTGTCAAACATGATTCCCCTTTCATAAAACCATGTTGACTCTGCCTAATCATGTTATGATTTTCTAAGTGCCCTGATACCACTTCCTTAACAATGGATTCCAGCATTTTCCTGATGACTGATGTCAGGCTATCTGCCCTGAATTCCCCTCTCCCCAGTTTGACCCCAGAGAGGGGTGAAAGGTCAATTTCTGACCCCTCTCGCCCACCCAATCCCGCCCGCCCCGGCCTGAATTTGACCCCAGGTCCTCAGAGAGGGTGAAAGGTCAGATTATGACCCCTCTAGCCCCATTAGAGAGAGAGAGAGAGCGAAGCCGTTCCTCCCTTCTATCCAAGGCTGGGAATTGGCCCATAACCCTCGTCCCTGCCACCCCCTTTCCCCACACTTAGGTTGGTGTGGGGGTGGGGGGGGGTGTCACTAACCTATGGGTCTTCCCCCTCGAAACTCCTCGGGTAAGTGGAGGGTCTTCCCAATCCTCCTGGGGGGGAATCGGAGGCTCTCACTGAGAGGTGGGGTGGTGGGGGTGGGGGGTTGGGGTGGGCGTGTTTAGGATGTGCGGAATTTACCCCTCGCCCCGCCCAGCAAGTTCTAGAGCTCGGACTTGAAACTTATGAGAAATGACACCAGACACACCGGTTCTGTCTTTAACCTTTTATTGTTCCTAAGACAGATTCAAAACCCAAACCACTATTCGAGCAGCACACCAATAACGTCACAGGAAATCATACATAGAAACATAGAAGATAGGAGTTGGAGTAGGCCATTCGGCCCCTCGAGCCTGCTCCGCCATTCGATGCGATCATGGCTGATCATCCAAACTCAGTTCTCCCCATATCCCTTGAAACCTTTAGCTTTAAGAAATATATCTAACTCCTTCTTGAATATATTTAATGAATTAGCCTCAACTACCTTCTGTGGTAGAGAATTCCACAGGTTCACCACTCTCTGGGTGAAGAAATTCTTCCTCATTTCTGTCCTAAATGGCTTACCCCTTATCCTTAGATTATGACCCCTGGTTCTGGACTCTCCGACCATCGGGAACATTCTTCCTGCATCTAGTTTGTCCAGACCTGTCAGAATTTTGTATGTTTCGATGAGATCCCCTCACATTCTTCTATACTCCAGCGAGTATAAGCCCAATCGACCCAATCTCTCCTCATACGTCATTCCTGCCATCCCAGGTATCTGCCTTGTGAATCTTCGCTGAACTCCTTCCATGGCAAGAACATCCTTCCTCAGATAAGGCGACCAAAACTGCACACAGTACTCAAGGTGTGGTCTCACCAAGGCCCTGTACAACTGCAGCAGGACATCCCTGTTCCTGTACTCGAACCCTTTCGCTATGAAGGCCAACATACCATTTGCCTTCTTCACCACCTGCTGCACCTGCATGCTTACCTTCAGCGACTGGTGCACGAGGACTCCCAGGTCTCGTTGCACTTCCCCTTCTCCCAATCTATTGCCGTTCAGATAATACAACTACCCGCGGATGATCAGTCCAGCGTTGATTGTAGGCCACGTCCTTCCGACTGCAACTCTTCGCCTTGAGGCGATCGGTCAGGCCCCTCCTTCTGACTGCAGTGCCGATATTTTTCATCACTGGTTTTTATACCATTTCCATTTTTGCAGTAAATCAATCATTCGGTGATGGTGAGAAGTTCCTTTAAGGTTCGACCTGAGTTGTTTGAGCTGTCCAACGTTCACACTCACACAGCCTGTGTGGCTGTCCATTGCCTTTATCAAAGCCCCAAAATGGTTCATTCACTCCTAAAAGTTTACGAAAAGTGGCAGAAAACCACTTGGTCACAGTTCGGGCTGGATTTTCAATGACCCGTGGAGTCGGGTTTGGAGGCGTGTGGGGGGGGGGGGGTTTAAAGTTGCAGATTCGGGGGTCCCGACCCCATCCCGACTCCATTCCGCCTCCACGCAATTTTGACAGAATCGGTCGCGGGGTTCCCGACTCCGTCCCGCCTCCAAGAGGCGGGAGAGGCCATTAAAGCCCTTAACAAGCCCTAAATTGGCTCTGTAATGCCATTTTGAAACGTTTTAGCTAGTTTAACCTTTTTCCGACGTGAAGCACGCCTGGTGTGAAACACGCCAGTGAAACCTGGCGGGAGCACAAGTGGATAGCTGACTATCAGCTGCAGGTCCACTGTTACAACGGAGATGTGATGAAGGTAGTAGTAGTATTAGGTCTGAAAGTCGCCTCTGATGCTGATGGAATAAAAAATTCTCATTCTCTCTGTCTCTCTCTCTCTCTCTCTCTTTCTTTCTCTCTCTCTCTCTCTGAGATGCTGCTCATTTTGCATCCAGGTCCTCTTACAGCAAAGGCCAGGCAGTCTCTGAGACCAGGCAGTCTCTGACCTGCAATGATGACATCAATTGGATGTGGGAGATTGATGGAATTTTCACCTAATTGGGCAATTGAGTTCCAGCATGTGGGAACCCATGACCCAATTAGTGTTTTCAGTCTGAAAGTCGCCTCTGATGATGTCATCATTGCTGCTGCATTGAAGGTCAGAGATTGCCTGGCCTTTGCTGTGAGAGGACCTGGATGCAAAATGAGCAGCATCTCTAAGGGGAGAGAGAGAGAGAGAATGAGATTTTTTTTTTTGCATCCAGGTCCTCTCACAGCAAAGGCCAGGCAGTCTCCGAAGACCTTCAATGCAGCAGCATCAGAGGCGACTTTCAGACCTAATACTACTACTACCTTCTTCACATCTCCGTTGTAATAGTGGACCTGCAGCTGATAGTCAGCTATCCAAATGTGCTCCCGCCAGGTTTCACAATCGTGGTTCAGAACAGGCGTGCTTCACGGAGAACAAGGGTTAAAATCACAAAGGCCTTTCAAAATGGCATGACAGAGCCAATTTAGTGCTTGTTAAGGGCCTTAACAGCCTATCCCATCTCTTAGAGGTGGGACGGAGTCGGGACCAGCAGACACGATTTAATGAAAATTGCGTGGAGGCGGGATGGAGGCGGACTTGTGCCCGCCCACCAGTTTTCGCAATTTTAACCCCCCCCACACGCCTCCAAACCCGCCTCCACGGGTCAATGAAAATCCAGCCCGAAGTCTGCAAAACTAAGGGGGTTTGTTTATCTCTGTTGTCTATGGCTACCCCCTGCAGTCACAACCGTTTGTTCTGTCGGTGTCTGCTTATCCGCAACACAGCTCTTGAAATATCTCCATCACAAAGCAGCCTGCAAGTGCAACAGTTCCTCTTGAAAGCACATTTGCTCCCAGATATTTCCTGCCTTTTAGTAAAGCACTCCAAAGCACATTCCATGCCCACTTATCAGTGAACGACCAGGTCTGTTACTTTATTTCACTTTGAAAAACCTTTTGTCCTGGCAAAGCTTTTTAATATTTACCAAAATTAAAAATTAACATAGAAACATAGAAACATAGAAGATAGGAGCAGGAGTAGGCCATTCGGCCCCTCTAGCCTGCTCCGCCATTCGATGAGATCATGGCTGATCATCCAAACTCAGTACCCTGTCCCTGCTTTCTCCCCATATCCCTTGATCCCTTTAGCCTTAAGAAATATATCCAATTCCTTCTTGAATCTATTTAATGAATTGGCCTCGACTGCCTTCTGTGGTGGAGAATTCCACAGGTTCACCACTCTCTGGGTGAAGAAATTCCTCCTCATCTCAGTCCTAAATGGCCTACCCCTTATCCTCAGACTGTGATCCCTGGTTCTGGACTCCCCTGCCATCGGGAACATCCTTCCTGCATCTACTCTGTCCAGTCCTTTCAGAATTTTATAAGTTTCAATGAGATCCGCTCTCATTCTTCTAAACTCCAGCGAGTATAAGCCCAATCAACCCAATCTCTCCTCATACGTCATTCCTGCCATCCCAGGTATCAGCCTGGTGAATCTTCGTTAAACTCCTTCCATGGCAACAACATCCTTCCTCAGATAAGGCGACCAAAACTGCACACAATACTCAAGGTGTGGTCTCACCAAGGCCTTGTACAACTGCAGCAAGACATCTTTGCTCCTGTACTCGAATCCTCTCGCTATGAAGGCCAACATACCATTGGCCTTCTTAACCGCCTGCTGCACCTGCATGCTTACCTTCAGCGACTGGTGCACAAGGACACCCAGGTTTTGTTGCACTTCCCCTTCTCCCAATCTATTGCCATTCAGATAATAATCTGCCTTCCTGTTTTTGCCACCAAAGTGGATAACCTCGCATTTATCCACGTTATATTGCATCTGCCACGCTTCTGCCCAATCACCCAACCTGTCCAAATCATACTGGATTTTCTCGGCATCCTCCTCACAGCACACACTCCCACCCAGCTTTGTGTTGGCCTGTGTATGCCTGCATTGAGAGTGAGGGTTGCTCAGGAGATCGATACTGGAGACCCCGAAACAGATGCAATATAACGTGGATAAATGCGAGGTTATCCACTTTGGTGTCAAAAACAGAAAGGCAGACTATTATCTGAATGGCAATAGATTGGGAGAAGGGGAAGTGCAACGAGACCTGGGTGTCCTTGTGCACCAGTCGCTGAAGGTAAGCATGCAGGTGCAGCAGGCGGTGAAGAAGGCAAATGGTATGTTGGCCTTCATAGCGAGAGGGTTCGAGTACAGGAACAGGGAATGTCCTGCTGCAGTTGTACAGGGACTTGGTGAGACCACACCTTGAGTACTGTGTGCAGTTTTGGTCGCCTTATCTGAGGAAGGATGTTCTTGCCATGGAAGGAGTTCAGCGAAGATTCACAAGGCTGATACCTGGGATGGCAGGAATGACATATGAGGAGAGATTGGGTCGATTGGGCTTTTACTCGCTGGAGTATAGAAGAATGAGAGGGGATCTCATCGAAACATATAAAATTCTGACAGGTCTGGACAAACGAGCTGCAGGAAGAATGTTCCCGATGGTCGGAGAGTCCAGAACCAGGGGTCATAATCTAAGGATAAGGGGTAAGCCATTTCGGACAGAAATGAGGAAGAATTTCTTCACCCAGAGAGTGGTGAACCTGTGGAATTCTCTACCACAGAAGGTAGTTGAGGCCAATTCATTAAATATATTCAAGAATGAGTTAGATATATTTCTTAAATCTAAAGGTATCAAGGGATATGGGGAGAAGGCAGGGACAGGGTACTGAGTGTGGATGATCAGCCATGATCTCATTGAATGGCGGAGCAGGCTCGAGGGGCCGAATGGCCTACTCCTGCTCCTATCTTCTATGTTTCTATGTTTGAGGGGGTGGGGAGGAGGTGTGGGGATAGAGATGGGGAGGGAGGGTGATAGAACAACCAATAAGCATGCCACCTGTTCAGTTGATGACAGTGAAGCTCGTTTCATGATAGGGTTTAGTTAAGAGAGAGGGTTGTCCCTATGGACCCTTAAACTCCGGGAAGGATGGAGAGGTGAGGAGCGGGGTTGGGTTTCAAGTTGATAGAGGCATCCCTAACTGACCAACAATGCCCAGTTCCCATCTCGTCTATCTTGCGGAGAGAGGGCAGGTTGGGAGGATTCAGGGGGAAGTGACAGAACGAACAGAACTTGTCTTTTTAGGATCAGGGTTCGAGGGGTATATCCCTTCTCCCCATCTCTCTCAACCCCACCTACCCACCTTCTCCCCATCTCCCTCATCCCCACCTACCCACCTTCTCCCCATCTCCCTCATCCCCACCAACCTACCTTCTCCCCATCTCTCTCAACCCCACCTACCCACCTTCTCCCCATCCCCCTCAAACCCCACCCACTCACCTTCTCCCCATCTCCCTCAACCCCACCTACCCACCTTCTCCCCATCTCACTCAACCCCACCCACCCACCTTCTCCCCATCTCCCTCAACCCCACCTACCCAACTTCTCCCCATCTCCCTCAACCGCACACACCCACCTTCTCCCCATCTCCCTCAACCGCACCTACCCACCTTCTCCCCATCTCCCTCAACCCCACCCACCCACCTTCTCCTCATCTCCCTCAACCCCACCTACCCACCTTCTCCCCATCTCTCTCAACCCCACCACCCACCTTCTCCCCATCTCTCTCAACCCCACCTACCCACCTTCTCCCCATCTCCCTCAACCCCACCTACCCACCTTCTCCCCATCTCCCTCATCCCCACCTACCCACCTTCTCCCCATCTGCCTCATCCCCACACACCCAACTTCTTCCCATCTCCCTCAACCCCACCCACCCACCTTCTCCCCATTTCCCTCAACCCAACCTACCCACCTTCTCCCCATCTCCCTCAACACCACCTATCCACCTTCTCCCCATCTCTCTCAACCCCATGTAGTGAAGTTCTGTTAAACTTGTATGTGACCCTGGCCAGGCCACACTTGGAGCACTGTGCACAGTTCTGGTCTCCATATACCTTGATTAGACCACACTTGGAGCACTGTGCACAGTTCTGGTCTCCATATACCTTGGTTAGACCACACTTGGAGCACTGTGCACATTTCTGGTCTCCATATACTTTGATTAGACCACACTTGGAGCACTGTGCACAGTTCCGGTCTCCATATACCTTGGTTAGACCACACTTGGAGCATTGTACACAATTCCGGTCTCCATATACCTTGGTTAGTTGAAATTTGGAGCACTGTGCACAGTTCTGGTCTCCATATACCTGGGTTAGACCGCACTTGGAGCACTGTGCACAGTTCTGGTCTCCATATACGTTGGTTAGACCACACTTGGAGCACTGTACACAGTTCTGGTCTCCATATACCTGGGTTAGACCACACTTGGAGCACTGTGTACAGTTCTGGTCTCCATATACCTGGGTTAGACCACACTTGGAGCACTGTGCACAGTTCTGGTCTCCATATACCTCAGTTAGACCACACTTGGAGCACTGTGCACAGTTCTGGTCTCCATATACCTGGGCTAGACCACACTTGGAGCACTGTGTACAGTTCTGGTCTCCATATACCTTGGTTAGACCACACTTGGAGCACTGTGCATAGTTCTGGTCTCCATATACCTGGGTTAGACCACACTTGGAGCACTGTGTACAGTTCTGGTCTCCATATACCTTGGTTAGACCACACTTGGAGCACTGTGCACAGTTCTGGTCTCCATATACCTTGGTTAGACCACACTTGGAGCACTGTGCACAGTTCTGGTCTCCATATACCTTGATTAGACCACACTTGGAGCACTGTACACAGTTCTGGTCTCCATATACTTTGGTTAGACCGCACTTGGAGCACTGTGCACAGTTCTGGTCTCCATATACCTTGGTTAGACCACACTTGGAGCACTGTACACAGTTCCGGTCTCCATATACCTTGGTTAGTCGAAATTTGGAGCACTGTGCACATTTCTGTTCTCCATATAAGTTGGTTAGACCACACTTGGAGCACTGTGCACAGTTCCGGTCTCCATATACCTTGGTTAGACCACACTTGGAGCATTGTACACAGTTCCGGTCTCCATATACCTTGGTTAGTTGAAATTGGGAGCACTGTGCACAGTTCTGGTCTCCATATACGTTGGTTAGACCACACTTGGAGCACTGTGCACAGTTCTGGTCTCCATATACGTTGGTTAGACCACACTTGGAGCACTGTACACAGTTCTGGTCTCCATATACCTTGGGTTAGACCACACTTGGAGCACTGTACACAGTTCTGGTCTCCATATACCTGGGTTAGACCACACTTGGAGCACTGTACACAGTTCTGGTCTCCATATACCTTGGTTAGACCACACTTGGAGCACTGTACACAGTTCTGGTCTCCATATACCTGGGTTAGACCACACTTGGAGCACTGTACACAGTTCTGGTCTCCATACTATAAAAGAACATGGAAGCTCTGAAGAAAGTCTCGAACTGAGCCCAAGTTCAGCCTATTTACCATTAGTCTCTAAGTGACCCCAAGTTTAACCTATTTACAATTAGACTCTTAGTGACCAATTTACAATTAGTACAGGGCCTTGGTGGGACCACACCTTGAGTATTGTGTGCAGTTTTGGTCGCCTTATCTGAGGAAGGATGTTCTTGCCATGGAAGGAGTTCAGCGAAGATTCACAAGGCTGATACCTGGGATGGCAGGAATGACATATGAGGAGAGATTGGGTCGATTGGGCTTATACTCGCTGGAGTAGAGAAGAATGAGAGGGGATCTGATCGAAACATATAAAATTCTGACAGGTCTGGACAAACTAGATGCAGGAAGAATGTTCCCGATGGTCAGAGAGTCCAGAACCAGGGGTCATAATCTAAGGATAAGGGGTAAGCCATTTAGGACAGAAATGAGGAAGAATTTCTTCACCCAGAGAGTGGTGAACCTGTGGAATTCTCTACCACAGAAGGTAGTTGAGGCCAAGTCATTAAATATATTCAAGAATGAGTTAGATATATTTCTTAAAGCTAAAGGGATCAAGGGATATGGGGAGAAGGCAGGGACAGGGTACTGAGTTTGGATGATCAGCCATGATCGCATCGAATGGCGGAGCAGGCTCGAGGGGCCGAATGGCCTACTCCTGCTCCTATCTTCTATGTTTCTCTGTCTATTTTAGTCTCTAAGTGACCCCAAGTTTAATCTATTTACAATTAGACTCTGAGTGACCCTAGGATTTTCCAATTTACAATTAGTCTCTAAGTGACCCCAAGTTTAGCCTGTTTACAGTTAGTCTCTGAGTGACCCCGAGTTTAACCTATTTACAGTTAGTCTCTGAGAATTCCCGAGTCCAGCCTAGTTACCATTAGTCCTTCAATGCGCTGGATCTCCCCAATTCCCCAGTGATAGTTTCGTCTCTGCCTCTAGGTCGCCATCGATTTCACGGCTTCGAATGGGGATCCCCGGAACAACCAATCGCTGCACTTCATCAACCACAGCCAACCCAACGAGTACCTCAAGGCCTTGACCGCGGTCGGCGAGATCTGCCAGGACTACGACAGGTAGTGGGAAGGGACGGGAGTTTGAGGGAGAGGGAGGGAGGGAGGGAGAGAGTGAGGGTGCGCGTTGGATGGTCGAAGGAGGAAAGGCCCAGGCTCAATTCCTGGCCTGTGCTGAGTTAGCGGTTCTCACACCTCAGTTTATCTCTAACAGTCATCTTTCCATTTCAGTGATAAGAAATTTCCGGCATTTGGGTTCGGAGCTAGAGTCCCACCGGATTATGAGGTGAGACATATTACAGAGAGAAAGAAGGCTCGAGTAACAATTGGGGATCTAATAAAGGGGTTCGGGGAGGGCTTATATATAGAATAACAGATACCCGGGAGTGAGTTACAGGCTGGAATCTAATCGAGGGGTTCGGGGGGTTTATATATAGAATAACATATACCCGGGAGTGAGTTACAGGCTGGAATCTAATCGAGGGGTTCGGGGGGTTTATATATAGAATAAAAGATACCCGGGAGTGAGTTACAGACTGGAATCTAATCGAGGGGTTCGGGGGGTTTATATATAGAATAACAGATACCCGGGAGTGAGTTACAGGCTGGAATCTAATCGAGGGGTTCGGGGGGTTTATCTATAGAATAACAGTTACCCGGTAGTGAGTTACAGGCTGGAATCTAATCGAGGGGTTCGGGGGGTTTATCTATAGAATAACAGATACCCGGGAGTGAGTTACAGGCTGGAATCTAATCGAGGGGTTCGGTGGTTTATATATAGAATAACAGATAGCCGGGAGTGAGTTACAGGCTGGAATCTAATCGAGGGGCTCGGGGGGTTTATATATAGAACAACAGATACCTGGGAGTGAGTTACAGGCTGGAATCTAATCGAGGTGTTCGAGGGTTTATATATAGAATAACAGATAACTTTCAGTTTATTTTCTTTCTCTATTGCAGGTGTCACATGACTTTGCGATAAACTTTAACCCCGAAAATCCAGAGTGTGACGGTGAGTGACACACACGGGCCGTGCAGTCCCTGACGGGAGTGAATCGTTCCCTTTTACCCGCTGTGTGTGCTGTACAATGTCCAGGAGCTGACACTGAGACACACACACAGGCCGTACAGTCCCTGACGGGAGTGAATCGTCCCCTTTTACCCGCTGTGTGTGCTGTACAATGTACAGGAGCTGACACTGAGACACACACACGGGCCGTACAGTCAAGTCCCACTCCAGTGACTCGATCACAAAAATCTAGGCTGACACTTCAGTGCAGTACTGAGGGAGCACCGCACTGTCGGAGCGGCAGTACTGAGGGAGCGCTGCACTGTCGGAGGGGCAGTACTGAGGGAGCGCTGCACTGTCGGAGGGGCAGTACTGAAGGAGCGCCGCACTGTCGGAGGGGCAGTACTGAGGGAGCGCTGCACTGTCGGAGGGTCAGTACTGAGGGAGCGCCGCACTGTCGGAGGGGCAGTACTGAGGGAGCGCTGCACTGTCGGAGGGTCAGTAATGAGGGAGCGCCGCACTTTCGGAAGGGCAGTACTGAGGGAGCGCTGCGCTATCGGAGGGGCGGTACTGAGTGAGTGCTGCACTGTCGGAAGGGCAGTACTGAGGGAGCGCTGCACTGTCGGAAGGGCAGTACTGAGGGAGCGCTGCACTGTCGGAGGGGCAGTACTGAGGGAGCGCAGCACTGTCGGAGGGGCAGTATTGAGGGAGCGCCGCACTGTCGGAGGGGCAGTACTGAGGGAGCGCCGCACTGTCGGAGGGGCAGTACTGAGGGAGTGCCGCACTGTCGGAGGGGCAGTACTGAGGGAGCGCCGCACTGTCAGAGGGACAGTACTGAGGGAGCGCCGCACTGTCGGGGGGGGGCAGTACTGAGGGAGTGCCGCACTGTCGGAGGGGCAGTACTGAGGGAGCGCCGCACTGTCAGAGGGACAGTACTGAGGGAGCGCTGCACTGTCGGAGGGGCAGTACTGAGGGAGCGCCGCCCTGTCGGAGGTACCGTCTTTTGGATGAGACGTTAAACCGGGGCCGCGTCTGCTCTCTCAGGTGGACGTAAAAGATCCCCTGGCACTTTTTGGAAGAAGAGCAAGGGAGTTCTCCCCGGTGTCCTGGTGCCGATATTTATCCCTCAATCAATGGCCCAGAAATTGATCTCGCTCTGTTCCCGCGTGGGTTAGCCTTCCCCGCGATGTCTCACCTCGCTTATGCTTTTTCTGATCCAGCTCGCACGAAATTGATGTTCCAGACATCAGCTGTGCTGGGCTTGCGTATCCCAGCGGCGTAGTTAATTCGTGCGAGCTGGGGGATCACGTGACTCAGTTAGAGCCAATGGCAGCACACCATCTTCCATTCATAAGTCTCACAGCATAGCTGTGAGACTTATGAATCTTACACCCCCCCAAAATAACAGCTAAACCTCAATTAAATTTAAAAAAAAACCCATCACATTAATAAAATAAGTATAGTTAATTAAATTAACCATTTTAAATAAAAAATTAAATTTTTGAATAAATTTAAAATCTTTTAAAAAGTTATAAAAATAAACTTACCTGTCTTTAAAGTCTATAAAAAAGATATACCTGTAAAAAAAAATTCAAAAAAATACTTAATTCACTACTTACCTTCTTAAAAGCGGGTCTTACTCCTCCTTTTTACATTTCCAAAATCTTCCCTACTTACCTGCGCGTCCAAAGCATGAAGTGCACAGCGTGCGCGCAGCCTGTAGCGCGCACGCGATGCACTCAAGCCACGCCCCCTTTTCGGAAGAGCAATTGCCGGTTTTCAGCGCATGCGCAGGGCATGCAGAAAACCGGCAATTGGAGTGGGAATACGCGAGAGTACGCAGTGCGTACTCTCGCGTCCCGGGATCAATTTTCGGCCCAATATCACTGAAGCTGATTATCTGATCATTATCACATTGCTGTTTGTGGGAGCTTGCTGTGCGCAAATTGGCTGCCTGCATTCCCTACAAGAGCGACTACACTTCAAAAAGTACTTCATTGGTTGTAAAGCGCTTTGGGACGTCCTGAGGTGGTGAAAGGCGCTATACAAATGCGAGTCTTTCTTTTTTTCAACTCTCTTTCTCTCTCTCTCAATCAGAAATTAAAGGAGTGATCAGCGCCTATCAGAGATGCTTGCCGAGGATAAAACTCTACGGACCCACAAACGTCTCTCCGATCATCGCCAGGGTCAGCAAGCTCGCCGACGAGGAGATGCGAACTAAAATCGCGTCGGTATGTAGCACGCGTACTGAGGAGAGTTCTCGCTGGGGGTGCAAGGCCCACGGGCGTCAGACTTTACCCCCCCCAACCACACCCGGTCTGGTATCTCACCCCTAGAGAGGATCTTCAGGGTGTGCGTGTGTCTGAGGTCCCAGACAGGGAATGCCATTTGGCTACTCTATTTAAAAAATAACTTTTGATTCGTTAATGGGATGTGGGTGTTGTTGGCAAGGCCAGCATTTATTGCCCATCCCTAGTTGCCCTTGAGAAGGTGGTGGTGAGCCGCCTTCTTGAACCGCTGCAGTCCGTGTGGTGAAGGTGCTCCCACAGTGCTGTTAGGGAGGGTGTTCCAGGATTTTGACCCAGCGACAATGAAGGAACGGCCGATATATTTCCAAGTCAGGATGGTGTGTGTGACTTGGAGGGGAACTTGGAGATGGTGGTGTTCCCATGCGCCTGCTGTCCTTGTCCTTCTAGGTGGAAGAGGTCGCGGGTTTGGGAGGTGCTGCCAATTAAGCCTTGGCGAGTTGCTGCAGTGCATCTTGTAGATGGTACACACTGCAGCCACGGTGCGCCGGTGGTGGAGGGAGCGAATGTTTAAGGTGGTGGATGGGGTGCCAATCAAGCGGGCTGCTTTGTCCTGGATGGTGTCGAGCTTCTTGAGTGTTGTAGGAGCTGCACTCATCCAGGCAAGTGGAGAGTATTCCATGATGAAGGGAACTGGCATGTTGGCCTTTATTGCAAGGGGATTGGAGTATAAGAGTAAGGAAGTCTTGCTACAATTGTACTGGGCTTTGGTCAGACCACACCTGGAGTACTGGGCACAGTTCTGGTCTCCTTATCTAAGGAAGGACATACTTGCCTTAGGGGCGGTGCAACGAAGGTTCACTAGATTGATCCCTGGGATGAGAGGGCTGTCCTATGAGGAGAGATTGTGTAGAATGGGAAATAACAACAGAAAACGCTGGAAAAACTCAGCAGGTCAGGCAGCATCCGTGGAGAGAGAAACAGAGTTAACGTTTCAGGTCGAAGACCTTTCGTCAGAACTGGAAAAAAGCAGGAAATGGAATAGATTTTAAAGCAGGTTTCGGGGCGGGGAAATGGGGGAGGGGATGAAAGAACAAAAGGGAAGGTCTGTGTTAGGATAGAAGGCGGAAGAGATTAAGAGACATTGGGGGAAAAATTCAGTTGGTTGCGCCTCCCGTTAGCGCCTTAAGAGGGCGCTAATGGGGCGCAAACCTTCCAGCGCCCGGGTGCGGCGATGTTTGCGCCGCTCGCGAAATTAACTAGACATTTTGCGGCGGCGCTAAACACTACCGCCACGATCTCCTGCGCCGGCAGATCGTGACGTCAGTCGAGTGCGCAACGCCCCGGTGTCGCCCCGGAGCAGATATTGAGTGGCGCCCCCTGCCTTACCGCCTGACGCTAGCAATGACAGGTTGAGGGGAGCGTTCTGCAGTCATGAAGGGAAAGGGGGAGCGCTATTTAAAGGCGACCGCTTCCTGCCTTTTATTGTTGGTGCCATTTTTGAACTACGCATTCTGAGAGAGAGAGAGGGAGAGGCTTCTGGAGAGATTCAACGTTGTGTGAAGGAGTTTTGGGTACTGAGCAGCACTTGGCAGGTTCATTTTGATTTGCCATTCCTTGTATCGATTTAGAAGAGACTGTGGGGGCTGCACTCTGAGCTCTTTCCCTGGTACTCTCCATTGTTCTTTCCAGCAGATTTGATGTACAGGTCTCTCCAGGCCGAGATTCAAGGCTGCAATGAGCAGGATGTGGATGGAGAGCAAGATCGACCCTCCCCTTTAAGAACTGGCCCGCGCCATTGTGTGTGTGTTCCATTGCTGACTGACATCACATGAGCTTCGCCAGCGCTCTGAGGTAGCGCCTCGCTCCTCGGCCTTTGCGCCTTAAGATAGGTGTGAAGCGCCTGATTTAGCGCTCCAATCACCTCCCGGGGCGATAGAAGCCAAGTTTGCAGTCGGTGGCGATAATTAGCGCCAGGCGCTAATCTTTGCGCCCGGCCGATAATTGCGCCCCAAATGGGGCGATACCGAATTTCTCCCCCATTGAGAGATATTCAAGGCAAGAGGAGATGGTAATGGGACAGGTTAAGGAACAAAGGATGGCTCTAGATGAAGTGTGAATTGTGCTGGCAGAATGAAAGACAGCTGCCATGTGGGAGGGAAGAAAAAAAGGCACAAACAAAATGTTTGGATTAAAAAAAAATATATGTGATAGGGGCCGAGGTTATGATCTGAAATTGTTGAACTCTATGTTGAGTCCAGAGGGCTGTAGGGTGCCTATTCGAAAGATGAGGTGTTGTTCCTCGAGCTTACGCTGAGCTTCCGTGGAACAATGCAAGAGGCCGAGGACGGTGAGGTCAGAGTGGGAGTGGAGCGGAGAATTAAAGTGACAGGCCACCGGGAGCTCGGGGTCCCCCTTACGGACTGGTTCCGCAAAGAATCACAGACTCCCCACAGTGCAGATAGAGGCCATTTCGGCCCATCGAGCCTGCACCGACACATATCCTACCCTATCCCCGTAACACTAAGGGTCAATTTTATCATAGCCAAATCAACCTAACCCGCACATCTTTGGAAGGAAACCAGAGCACCCGGAGGAAACCCACGCAGACACAGGGAGAATGTGCAAACTCCACACAGACAGTCACCTGAGGCCGGATTCGAACCCGGGTCCCTGGCGCTGTGAGGCAACAGTGCTAACCACTATGCCACCGTGGGCCGATACTCTCTGGAGTTTAGAAGAATGAGAAGTGATCTCATTGAAACATACAAGATTCTGAAGGGGATTGACAGGGTAGATGCTGAGAGGTTGTTTCCCCTGGCTGGAGTGTCTAGAACTAGGGGGCATAGTCTCAGGATAAGGGGTCGGCCATTTAAGATTGAGATGAGGAGGAATTTCTTCACTCAGAGGGTTGTGAATCTTTGGTATTCTCGGCCCCAGAGGGCTGTGAATGCTGAGTCTTTGAGTATATTCAAGGCTGAGATCGATAGATTTTTGGACTCTAGGGGAATTGAGGGATATGGGGATCGGGTGGGGAAGTGGCGTTGAGGTCGATGATCAGCCAGGATCTTATTGAATGGCGGAGCAGGCTCGAGGGGCCGTACGGCCCACTCCTGCTCCTAATTCTTATGTTCTGATGCCAGCCTTGTCCCTGGTCTTGTGTCTTCAAGAAATACTACATGCTGCTGATCCTGACAGACGGAGTGGTGACAGACATCGGGGAGACGCGGGACACCATCGTCCAGGCCTCCCGGCTGCCCATGTCGGTCATCATCGTGGGCGTGGGCAACGCCGACTTCACGGACATGCGGGCGCTGGACGGAGACGACGGGATCTTGCTCTCCACCAAAGGCCAGGCGGCCGCCAGGGACATCGTCCAGTTTGTGCCCTTCCGCGACTTCAAGAAGGTGAGTCAGCGCGCGCATCTCTCTCTCTCTCTCTCTCGGAGGTGAAAGGTCATTGGGCGGAGGTCAGAGGCGCCTACCTCCACCTTAGGACGTCCCAAAGCGCTTGACAGCCAGGGAAGTACTTTTCGGAGTGTAGTCACTGTCGTAATGTAGGGAACGCGGCAGCCAAGTTGCGCACAGCAAGATCCCACAAACAGCCAGGTGATCATCTCTTTTAGTGATGTTGTGCGAGGGACAAATATTGGCCGCAGGAACTCCCGGGGGAACTTCCCCCTCATCTTCTACCATTGATGTCCATAATCCTAGATTGTGGCCTCATGTCCCAAGGAGTTTGTTCCGAGATTTTGGGTTCAAATCTCTGAATTCTGGGCCTAGATTATGTGCCTCAAATCCCCGGAGCCTGGGCCTAGATTTTGGTCTTAAATCCCTGGATATTGGGCCTAGATTATAACCCTCAAATCCCAGGAGTGTGGGCCTAGATTATGGCCTCGAATCCCTGGAGCCTGGGCCTAGACTATGGCCTCGCATCCCTGGAGCCTGGGCCTAGACTATGGCCCTCAAATCCCAGGAGTGTGGGCCTAGATTATGGCCTCAAATCCCTGGAGCCTGGGCCTAGATTATGGCCCTCAAATCCCTGGAGTGTGGACCTAGATTATGGGCCTGAACTCCCTGGAGCCTGGGCCTAGATTATGGCCCTCGAATCCCTGGATTCTGGGCCTAGATTATAGGTTCAAATCCCTGGAGTCTGGGCCTAGATTTTGGGGCTTTAACCCCAGGGAGGAGAGAGAAGGTCGGGAAGGTGGCCAGTGGGGCGGGTAGTGTCAATGAGATGAAGGAGCCATGGTTCCCCCATTCAAGGTTGCCCTCTGACCCTTCCTCCCTTGTCTCTAGGCCCCAGCTTCGGCCTTGGCCAAGTGTGTCCTGGCCGAGGTCCCCAAGCAAGTGGTGGAGTTCTACGCCAGCCAAGGCATCGGTCCTGAGCCCCACAAGCAGAGCGAGGACGAGGGGACGGCGGGGAGTGGAGGAGACGGAGAGAGAAATGGCGGAGACGGGGAAGAAGGCGGTTCCTCTTGAGGAGGCCTCGTTCTGGGCCTCCTTGGTGATTGGATCTCCAAACACCCCCTCCACAAAGACTTCCCTTCCAGACCCTCCCTCTGTATAGACGCCCCCCCCCAAACTTTTCGATTCCCCCTTCTCCCCTTCCCTCCCACTACACCCTCTGCATGTGACAAACTCCGAGTCCGGGCAATGGGGGCGGGGAGGGGGTGTGGTTAACTGGGTGTTGCTTTGTCGCCATTATCACCACGGATATTTGGATGGATATTCGACTATGAGATGCACCACCGACAAGCCCAAACCTTCCCCCCCCCACCGCACCCCACCACACTTGGAGTCCCCAAGTTATCAATTTCCATCCACAGCCCCCTTCCTTTCCCCCCTTGCCCCCTTGTTGCCATTACCGCCGCGGGTCTATGGATGGATATTCGACTGTGTGATGCATCACCGTCAAGCCCAGCACCTTCATGCTCCCCCACACATGGAGTCCCTAAGTGATCAATTTCCACCCACAGCTCCCTCCGATCCTTCCCCCTGGCCCCCCCCTTGTCGCCATTATCGCCGCGGGTCCCCGGGATTGACATTTGACTAAGTGAGGCATCGCCGTCAAACCCAACACCTCCACCCTCACCCACACATGGAGTCCCCGAGTTATGAATTTCCACCCACAGCCCCCTCCGATCCTCCCCCTGGCCCCAACTTGTTGCCATTATCGCCGCGGCTCTCCGGGTGGATATTCGACTATGGGTAGCTCCACCATCAAGTCCATTTGCCCCCCACCCCCATCCCATGGCAGAGAGGCGCCGCACCTTTCCCCCTCCCTGACCCAGAGGACATGGGAGGGCGCTGAGGCACATTTGGAGCCTACTCCCCAGTCGAGGGAGGGGCCCCCTTCCAGAAGGTTCGGCGAGACCGCGCTCGTGCATGCAAACTTGGTTGCTTGTATTCTGGCCGCTGTATGGAAATTAAAGGCCATGAGATGGAATAAAGCCTCCGCGTCTGCTTTCTGACTATTCGACTATGGGGGGCTTCACCCTTCCCTCCCACCTCCTCCCCCCAGCTCGGTGACAATATGCACCATCCCCTTCAGGTACCGAGGGGTTAAAGCACTCACAGACTCGACAGGGATTATACCTCCATCATCATATATTCTCTCGCTCTCTCTCTCTGTCTCTCTCTCTGTCTCTCTCTCTCTGTCTCTCACTCTGTGTCTCTCTCTCTGTCTCTCTCTCTGTCTCTCTCTCTGTCTCTCTCTCTGTCTCTCTCTCTCTCTGTCTCTCTCTCTCTCTCTCTGTCTCTCACTCTCTGTCTCTCACTCTCTCTGTCTCTCACTCTCTCTGTGTCTGTCTGTCTGTCTGTCTCTCTCTCTCTCTCCTCTCTCTGTCTCTCTCTCTCTCTCTCTGTCTCTCTCTCTGTCTCTCTCTCTCTCTGTCTCTCTCTATGTCTCTCACTCTCTCTGTCTCTCTCTCTATCTGTGTCTGTCTGTCTGTCTCTCTCTGTCTCTCTCTCTGTCTCTCTCTCTCACTCTGTCTCTCTCTCTCTCTCTCTCTCTCTTTCTGTCTCTCTCACTCTCTGTCTCTCACTCTCTCTGTCTCTCACTCTCTCTCTGTCTGTCTGTCTCTCTCTCTCTCTCCTCTCTCTGTCTCTCTCTCTGCCTCTCTCTCTCTCTCTCTCTTTCTGTCTCTCTCTCTCTCTGCCTCTCTCTCTCTCTGTCTCTGTCTCTCTCTCTCTCTCTGTCTCTCTCTCTGTCTCTCACTCTCTCTGTGTCTGTCTGTCTGTCTCTCTGTCTCTCTCTCTCTCTCTCCTCTCTCTGTCTCTCTCTCTCTCTCTGTCTCTCTCTCTCTCTCTCCTCTCTCTGTCTCTCTGTCTCTCTCTGTCTCTCTCTCTGTCCTCTCTCTGTCTCTGTCTCTCTCTCTCTCTGTCTCTCTCTCTCTCTGTCTCTCTCTCTCTCTCTCTCTCTGTCTCTCTCTCTCTGTCTCTCTGTCTCTCTGTCTGTCTGTCTCTCTCTCTAATATACTTGGGTAGAACAAATGAAGGACAGAGACACGATGAGTTGCTAGTCCATGTGCTTGCTTTATTAGGCCAGAGTGAACTGAGCATGCTCATACCAAACCATGTGATAATACATTACACTGCTTTCCCCCTTAAAATAAATGTACATATTCCCCTCTCAAATACCACAAATCTATGGTCCCACCTTTCCCAGCATTACACGTACCACATAACAAAAACTCCTGGCTTTTTTTCTTTTAAATGAACTACAAACCCAGAGCCTCCCTGATCTGCTGACGGAAGGTTTTGGTGTTGAACCATATTTTCGGGCTGTCTTGTTCTGGTTCCGAACTCAGAGATGATCCTGTTTCTATCTCGGACTTGTTTGGAACCTGGTGCTTCAGTCTCTGAAGTCTGAACGGAGTCAAACTCCTGTATGTGTTCATGATCAAGTGGTTCACGATCACGTCTTGGCTCATCTCTAGCGGAGATCGCTTGATCTACACGAACACTTTGGATGTTGTCACCAATTTCAACCAAACATCTCTTGGTTCCACCAACCTCTACCACGGTTCCTACATCCCACTTGTGTGAGCTCGACTTGCCAGGGGGACTGAGAACACGAACACACTCGTTTTGTCTCAAAATGCCTTCTTTCCGATTTTTTTAAATATTCGTACCTGGGATGTGGGCGTCGCTGGCAAGGCCGGCATTTATTGCCCATCCCTAGTTGCCCTTGAGAAGGTGGTGGTGAGCCGCCTTCTTGAACCGTTGCAGTCCGTGTGGTGAAGGTACTCCCACAGTGCTGTTAGGGAGGGAGTTCTAGGATTTTGACCCAGCGACGATGAAGGAACGGCCGATATATTTCCAAGTCAGGATGGTGTGTGTGACTTGGAGGGGAACTTGGAGGTGGTGGTGTTCCCATGCGCCTGCTGCCCTTGTCCTTCTAGGTGGAAGAGGCCGTGGGTTTGGGAGGTGCTGCCGAAGAAGCCTTGGCGAGTTGCTGCAGAGCATCTTGTAGATGGTGCACACTGCAGCCACGGTGCGCCGGTGGTGGAGGGAGTGATTGTTTAAGGTGGTGGATGGGGTGCCAATCAAGTGGACTGCTTTGTCCTGGATGGTGTCGAGCTTCTTGAGTGTTGTTGGAGCTGCACTCATCCAGGCAAGTGGAGAGTATTCCATCACACTCCTGACTTGTGCCTTGTAGATGGTGGAAAGGCTTTGGTGAGACACTCGCCGCAGAATACCTAGCCTCTGACCTCTTGTTGCCACAGTATTTAGGTGGCTGGTCCGGTTAAGTTTCTGGTCAATGAAACTCCTGCAGTGATGTCCTGGGGCCGTGATGATTACTGTCATAATACCGTTTCTGACTCAACTGTTTCTGTTCAACTCGAGGTCAAATTCGGTTGAACGAGACTCAATCGTGTTCTCAATCTCCTCTTCATCAAGAGTTCTGCTGGGGTATGTCCAGTTGTTGTGTGCGGAGTAGTTCTGTACTTCAACAAGAAATTCGCCAAGTGTTGCTTCACGCTGAGTCCCGAACAGCCCGGCAGCTCTTGCTTTTTGAGAGCTTCTTTGAAGCCGGATGATATGGTGGAACGAGAGTGTGTTTGATACCGTTCCATGTCGTGAACTCTTGGAATAGAGCAGAACGGAACTGAGGGCAATGGCCAGATTGTGTGAAAGCAGCTCTCAGGTAAGCCATGCCATGCGAAGATAGACCTCAACTCATCTATGGTACGTTCAGCTGTAGTATTTAAACATAGAAACATAGAAGATAGGAGCAGGAGTAGGCCATTCGGCCCCTCGAGCCTGCTCCGCCATTTAATGAGATCATGGCTGATCATCCAAACTCAGTACCCTGTCCCTGCTTCTCCCCATATCCCTTGATACCTTTAGCTTTAAGAAATATATCTAACTCATTCTTGAATATATTTAATGACTTGGCCTCAACTACCTTGAACAGGGAGGTATTGCTGCAGTTGTATAGGGTATTGGTGAAACCGCACCTGGAATACTGCATACAGTTTTGGTGTCCATACTTAAGAAAAGACATACTTGCTCTCGAGGCAGTACAAAGAAGGTTCACTCGGTTAATCCCGGGGATGAGGGGGTGGACATACGAGGAGAGCAACACGGTGGCATAGTGGTTAGCACTGTTGCCTCACAGCGCCAGGGACCCGGATTCGAATCTGGCCTCGGGTGACTGTCTGTGTGGAGTTTGCACATTCTCCCCGTGTCTGCGTGGGTTTCCTCCGGGTGCTCTGGTTTCCTCCCACAGTCCAAAGATGTTCGGGTTAGGTTGATTTGGCTATGATAAATTGACCCTTAGTGTTAGGGGGGATTAAATACGTGGGGTTACGGGGATAGGGTGGGATATGTGTCGGTGCAGGCTCGATGGGCCGAAATGGCCTCTATCTGCACTGTGGGGATTCTGTGAGAGGTTGAGTAGATTGGGACTCTACTCATTGGAGTTCAGAAGAATGAGAGGCGATCTTATTGAAACATATAAGATTGTGAAGGGGCTTGATCGGGTGGACGCGGTGAGGATGTTCCCAAGGATGGGTGAAACTAGAACTAGGGGACATAATCTTAGAATAAGGGGCTGCTCTTTCAAAACTGAGATGAGGAGAAACTTCTTCACTCAGAGGGTAGTAGGTCTGTGGAATTTGCTGCCCCAGGAAGCTGTGGAAGCTACTTCATTAAATAAATTTAAAACAGAAATAGACCGTTTCCTAGAAGTAAAGGGAATTAGGGGTTACGGTAAGCGGGCAGGAAATTGGACATGAGGCTGAGTTCGGATCGGTCGAGGGCCCTGTGGGTGGCGGAGCGGGCCCAGGGGCTGAGTGGCCGGGTCCTGCTCCTACTTCTTGTGTTCTTTAGATTTGAGGTTAGGATCAGATCAGCCATGATCTTATTGAATGGCGGAGCAGGCTCGAGGGGCCGATTGGCCTACTCCTGCTCCTATTTCTTATGATCTTATGTTATGTACCTTCTGTGGTAGAGAATTCCACAGGTTCACCACTCTCTGGGTGAAGAAATTCCTCCTAATTTCTGTCCTAAATGGCTTACCCCTTATCCTTAGATTATGACCCCTGGTTCTGGACTCTCCGACCATCGGGAACATTCTTCCTGCATCCAGTCTGTCCTGACCTGTCAGAATTTTATATGTTTCGATGAGATCCCCTCTCATTCTTCTAAACTCCAGCGAGTATAAGCCCAATCGACCCAATCTCTCCTCATATGTCATTCCTGCCATCCCAGGTATCAGTATTTGAACCTATGGGCTGGATTCTCATTGACCCGTGGAGGCGGGTTTGGAGGCGTGGGGGGGGGGTTAAAATTGCGAAAACTGGCGGGCGGGCACAAGTCCGCCTCCATCCCGCCTCCACGCAATTTTCATTAAATCGTGTCTGCTGGTCCCGACTCCGTCCTGCCTCCAAGAGGCGGGAGAGGCCATTAAAGCCCTTAACAAGCCCTGAATTGGCTCTGTAATGCCATTTTGAAACATTTTAGCTAGTTTAACCCTTTTCCCACGTGAAGCGCGCCTGATGTGAAACACGCCAGTGAAACCTGGCGGGAGCACAAGTGGATAGCTGACTATCAGCTGCAGGTCCACTATTACAACGGAGATGTGATGAAGGTAGTAGTAGTATTAGGTGGTGTGAAAGTCGTGTCTGATGCTGCTGCATTGAATGTCTTCAGAGACTGCATGGGCCTTTGCTGTGAGAGGACTTGGATGCAAAAAAACTTCTCTCTCTCTCTCTCCTTTCCTCCCCCCACATTTTGCATCCAGGTCCTCTCACAGCAAAGGCCAGGGTCTCTGAAGACCTTCAATGCAGCAGCAATGATGACATCATCAGAGGCGACTTTCAGACTGAAACCACTAATTGGTTCATGGGTTCCCACATGCTGGAACTCAATTGCCCAATTAGGTGAAAATCGCATCAATCTCCCACATCCAATTGCAGTCAGGTGGATAACATGACCCCAACCCACCCCAGTATCAAAATCCAGCTCCATGTGTTTCACTTCAATCCACTTTGAGTGACTATCTACAAGTACCAGGAAATAATCATCTGCTTTCTCACAGTAGTCTACCTGTACTCTCTCAAAAGGTCTACTTGGCCATGACCAAAGTGAGAAGTCGCACAACACCAGGTTATAGTCCAACAGCTTTATTTGAAATCACAAGCTTTCGGAGCGCTGCTCCTTCGTCAGGTGAAGTGAAGAGATGCATATAGGCACAGCATATATAGTCAGAGAACACTGCCAGGTGACTACAGTTTATCTTTCCAACTGCCCTTTATCACACCTCGGCAGAGAGACAATCACAGCAATCAAAGGTGTGGATGGTGTCCAAACAGGTCAGTCAGGAAAACATGACATCAAAGACAATGAGGTGGGGTCACAAGGGGTCAAATGTGGCAGATGCTGGGGTCTGTATGGAAAACAAAAAACTTATTTTGCTGGAAATCACAGCAGGTCCGGCTGCATCTGTGCAGAGAGAACAAGCCAACGACGACTCGAGTCTGCCGAGGTGTGATAAAGGGCAGTTGGAAAGATTAACTGTAATCACCTGGCAGTGTTCTCTGACTATATATGCTGTGCCTATATGCATCTCTTCACTTCAGCTGATGAAGGAGCAGCCGCTCCGAAAGCTTGTGATTTCAAATAAAGCTGTTGGACTATAACCTGGTGTTATGCGACTTCTCACATTTGTCCACGCCAGTCCAGGGTTGTAGTGGAGTTTCGGGTGGCTCGTTTCTGCAATTTTGGCAGACGTTGCATTTGCTGACAAGTGATTCAAGATCACTGTCCAATCCAGGCCAGTAAAACAAAGCTTCTTGCAATTGATTTCATACTGACTGACGTGAATCTTGTCATTCATGTATGAAGTAACACTGGGCGGCCTGCTGGTGGCGCTGTCCAGGGAGAGTATAACTACTAGGGTATGGGCCCAGCTTGTTAGGACATTCCTCAACAGGAACCAAAAAAGGACACAACTGGATCTCCATGTTGTAAAACTGTTGATTAAAGCTTTGTTTAACGCTTAGACCGAGTGCCTAGTAGTTTTCTTACGTCACTGACCATCCCTGGATGTTCAAGATGAAGTTCGGCCAGAATTCTATCTCTCAAAGAAGTAGGTACCACCACTTTTCAGGACTGAGTCCTTTTGAGTCTCATTTGAAATCTCAGTTGCATTCACATACATACACAGGATTACATAGGGTATACGGCATAGAAACAGGCCATTCGGCCCAACCAGTCCATGCTCCACTCGAGCCTCCTCCCTTCTTTCCTCATCTAAATCTATCAGCGTAAACCTCTGTTCCCTTCTCCCTCATATGCTTGTCCAGCCTCCCCTTAAATGCATCGATACTATTCGCTTCAACCACTCCCTGTGGCAACGAGTTCCACATTCTCACCACTCTCTGGGTAAAGAAGTTTCTTCTGAATTCCCGATTGGATTTCTTGGTGACGATCTTATATTGATGGCCTCTAGTTATACTCTTCCCCACAAGTGGAATGGTAGCGTAGTGGTAATGTCACTGGACCAGTAATCCAGAGGCCTAGACTAATGATCCAGAGACGTGAGTTCAAATCCCACCACGGCAGCTGGGGAATGTATATTCAGTTAATTAAATAAATCTGGAATAAAAATCTATTATTAGTAAGGGTGACCATGGGAAGGAAGGTAATCTGTTGTCTTTACCTGGTCTGGCCGATATGTGATTCAATGTGGTTGACTCTGAAATGGCCTAGCAAGCCACTCAATTGTAACAAACTGCTCATGAACAACAATAAAGGACCGGCTACGGACAAGGCAACAGCACACCCAGCCCAGTCGACCCGGCAAAGTCGTCCTCACCAACATCTGGGGACTTATGACAAAACTGGGAGAGCTGTCCCACAGACTAGTCAAGCAACAGCCTGACATAGTCATACTCACAGAATCATACCTTTCAGCCAACGTCCCAAACTCCTCCATCACCATCCCTGGGTATGTCCTGTCCCACCGGCAGGACAGACCCACCAGGGGTGGTGGCACAGTGGTATACAGTCGGGAAGGAGTGGCCCATTGACTCCGGACTCCATGAAGTCTCATGGCTTCACGTCAAGCATGGGCAAGGAAACCACCTGCTGATTACCACCTACCGCCCCCCCACATCTGATTCAGTACTCCTCCATGTTGAACACCACTTGGAAGAAGCACTGAGAGTAGCAAGGGCACAGAATGCACTCTGGGTGGGGGACTTCAATGTCCATCACCAAGAGTGGCTCGGTAGCACCACTACTGGCCGAGTTCTGAAGACCATAACTGCCAGCCTGGGTCTGCGACAGGTGGTGAGAGAACCAACACGAGGGAAAAACCTACTTGACCTCGTCCTCACCAATCTACCTGTCGCAGATGCATCTGTCCACGACAGTACCGGTAGCAGTGACCACCACACAGTCCTTGTGGAGACGAAGTCCCATCTTCACACTGAGGACACCCCCCATCGTGTTGTGTGGAACTACCACTGTGCTAAATGGGATAGATTCAGAACAGATCTAGCAGCTCAAAACTGGGCATCCATGAGGCGCTGTGGGCCATCAGCAGCAGAATTGTATTCCACCATAATCTGTAACCTCATGGCCTGGCATATCCCTCACTCTACCATTACCATCAAGCCAGGGGACCAACCCTGGTTCAATAAAGAGTGTAGAAGAGCATGCCAGGAGCAGCACCAGGCGTACCTAAAAATGAGTGCCAACCTGGGGAAGCTGCAACACAGGACTACATGCATGCTAAAAAGTGGAAGCAGCATGCTATAGACAGAGCTAAGCGATCCCACAACCAATGGATCAGATCAAAGCTCTGCAGTCCTGCCACATCCAGTCGTGAATGGTGGTGGACCATTAAACAACTAACGGGAGGAGGCGGCTCCATGAATATCCCCATCCTCAATGATGGTGGAGCCCAGCACGTGAGTGCAAAAGACAAGGCTGAAGCGTTTGCAACCATCTTCAGCCAGAAGTGCCGAGTGGATGATCCATATCGGCCTCCTCCTGAGGTCCCCACAATCACAGAAGCCAGTCTTCAGCCAATTCGATTCACTCCACGTGATATCAAGAAACGGCTGAGCGCACTGGATACAGCAAAGGCTGTGGGCCCCGACAACATCCCGGCTATCGTGCTGAAGACTTGTGCTCCAGAATTAGCCACGCATCTAGCCAAGCTGTTCCAAACAGCTACAACACTGGCATCTATCCGACAGTGTGGAAAACTGCCCAGGTATGTCCTGTCCACAAAAAGCAGGACAAATCCAACCCGGCCAATTACCGCCCCATCAGTCTACTCTCAATCATCAGCAAAGTGATGGAAGGTGTCGTCGACAGTGTTATCAAGCAGCACTTACTCACCAAAACCTGCTCATGGATGCCCAGTTTGGGTTCCGCCAAGACCACTTGGCTCCCGACCTCATTACAGCCCTGGTCCAAACATGGACAAAAGAGCTGAATTCCAGAGGTGAGGTGAGAGTGACTGCCCTTGACATCAAGGCAGCATTTGACCGAGTGTGGCATCAAGGAGCCCTAGTAAAACTGAAGTCCATGGGAGTCAGGGGGAAATGCTCCACTGGCTGGAGTCATACCTAGCACAAAGGAAGATGGTTGTGGTGGTTGAAGGTCAATCATCACAGCCCCAGGACATCGCTGCAGGAGTTCCTCAGGGCAGTGTCCTAGGCCCAGCCACCTTCAGCTGCTTCATCAATGACCTTCCCTCCAACATAAGGTCAGAAATGGGATGTTCGCTGATGACTGCACAGTGTTCAGCGCCATTCACAACTCCTCAAATAATGAAGCAGTCCATGCCCGCATGCAACAAGACCTGGATGACGTTCAGGCTTGGGCTGATAAGTGGCAGGTAACATTCGCGCCACAGAAGTGCCAGGCAATGACTATCTCCAACAAGCGGGAGTCTAACCACCTCCCCTTGACATTCAATGGCATTACCATCGCCGAATCCCCCACCATCAACATCCTGGGGGTCACCATTGACCAGAAACTTAACTGAACCAGCCACATAAATACTGTGGCAACAAGAGCAGGTCAGAGGCTGGGTATTCTGCGGCGAGTGTCTCACCTCCTGACTCCCCAAAGCCTTTCCACCATCTCCAAGGCACAAGTCAGGAGTGTGATGGAATACTCTCCACTTGCCTGGATGAGTGCAGCTCCAACAACACTCAAGAAGCTCGACACCATCCAGGACAAAGCAGCCCGCTTGATTGGCACCCCATCCACCACCTTAAACATTCACTCCCTCCACCACTGGCGCACCGTGGCTGCAGTGTGTACCATCTACAAGATGCACTGCAGCAACTCGCCAAGGCTTCTTCGGCAGCACCTCCCAAACCCACGACCTCTTCCACCGAGAAGGACAAGGGCAGCAGGTGCATGGGAACACCACCACCTCCAAGTTCCCCTCCAAGTCACACACCATCCTGACTTGGAAATATATCGGCCGTTCCTTCATCGTCGCTGGGTCAAAATCCTGGAACTCCCTCCCGAACAGCACTGTGGGAGTACCTTCACCACACGGACTGCAGCGGTTCAAGAAGGCGGCTCACCATCACCTTCTCAAGGGCAACTAGGGATGGGCAATAAATGCTGGCCTTGACAGCGACGCCCACATCCCATAAACTAATAAAAAAATTTAAAAATCTCCTCTGCACCCTCTCAAGGGCCTTCACATTCTTCCTAAAGTGTGGTGACCAGAACTGGACGCAATACTCCAGTTGTGGCCTAACCAGCGCTTTATAAAGGTTCAGCATAACTTCTCTACTTTTGTACTCA
>JASTWF010001373.1:0-27500 GCA_030390025.1 Squalus acanthias | reverse complement strand
CCATTCAGCCCCTCGAGCCTGTTACACAGGATCAGGAGGAGGCCATTCAGCCCCTCGAGCCTGTTACGATAGGAACTGGATGAGGCCATTCAGCCCCATGACCCTGTTACACAGGAATAGGACGAATACATTCAGCCCCTCAAGCCTGTTACACAGGAGCAGGACCAGGCGATTCAGCCCCTCGGGCTGGCTATAGAGGGAGAGGAGGAGGCCAATCAGCCCATCGAGCCTGTTACACAGGAACAGGAGGAGGCCATTCAGCCACTCGAACCTGTTACACTGCAACAGGGGGAGGCCATTCAGCCCCTCAAGCCAATTAGAGAAGAACAGGAGGAGGCCGTTAAGCCCCTTGACCCTTTTACACAGGAACAGGAGGAAGTCGTTCAGCCCCTCTAGCCTGCTACACCGTACAGGAGGAGGCCATTCAGCCCCTCGAGCCTGTTACACAGGAACAGGAGGAGGCCCATTCAGCCCCTCGAGCCTGCTGCACAGGAACAGGAGGAGGCCCATTCAGCCCCTCGAGCCTGTTACACAGGATCAGGAGGAGGCCGTTCAGCCCCTCGAGCCTGTTACACAGGAACAGGAGGAATCCATTCAGCCCCTTGAGCCTGTTACACAGGAACAGGAGGAGGCCATTCAGCCCCTCGAGCCTTTTACACAGGAACAGGAGGAGGCCATTCAGCCCCTCGTGCTGGTTAGAGAGGAACAGGAGGAGGCCGTTCAGACCATCGAGCCTGTTAAATAGGCCCAGGAGGAGGCCACTCAGCCCCATGAGCCTGTTACACAGGAACAGGAGGAGCCCATTCAGCCCCATGACCCTGTTACACAGGAACAGGAGGAGGCCATTCAGCCCCTTGAGCCTTTTACACAGGAACAGGAGGAGGCCATTCAGCCCCACGAGCCTTTTACACAGGAACAGGAGGAGCCCATTCAGCCCCTGGGTCCTGTTATAGAGGAACTGGAGGAGGCTATTCAGCCTCTCGGGCCTGTTACACAGGAACAGGAGGAGGCCTTCAACCCTTCGAGCCTGTTACACAGGAACAGGAGGAGGCCAGTCAGCCGTTAGAGCCTGTTAAATAGGAACAGGAGGAGGCCATTCAGCCCCTCGAGTCTGTTACACAAGAACAGGTGTCGGCCATTCAGCCCCTCGAGCCAGTTAGACAGGAACAGGAGGAGGCCATTCAGCCCCTCGAGCCTGTTACACAGGAACAGGAGGAGGCCATTCAGCCCCTCGAGCCTGTTACACAGGAACAGGAGGAGGCGATTCAGCCGATCGAGCCTGTTACACGGGAACAGGAGGAGGCCGTTCAGCCCCTCGAGCCTGTTACACAGGAACAGGAGGAGGCCCATTCAGTCCCCTCGAGCCTGTTACACAGGAACAGCAGGAGGCCATTCAGCCCCTCGAGCCTGTTACACAGGAACAGGAGGAGGCCATTCAGCCCCTCGAGCCTGTTACACAGGAACAGGAGGAGGCCATTCAGCCCCTCGAGCCTGTTACACAGGAACAGGAGGAGGCCGTTCAGCCCCTCGAGCCTGTTACACAGGAACAGGAGTAGGCCATTCAGCTCCTCGAGCCTGTTACACAGGAACAGGAGGAGGCCATTCAGCCCCTCGAGCCTGTTACACAGGAACAGGAGGAGGCCATTCAGCCCCTCGAGCCTGTTACACAGGAACAGGAGGAGGCCGTTCAGCCCCTCGAGCCTGTTACACAGGAACAGGAGGAGGCCCATTCAGCCCCTCGTGCCTGTCACACTGGAACAGGAGGAGGCCATTCAGCCGCCTCGAGACTTTACACAGGGACAGGAGGAGGCCGTTCAGCCCATCGAGCCTGTTGAATAGGAACAGGAGGAGGTCATTCAGCACGTCGAGCCTTTTACACAGGAACAGGAGGAGGCCCAATCAACCTCTTGGACCTGATACACAGGAACAGGACGAGGCCATTCAGCCCCTGGTGCCTGTTATAGAGGAATAGGAGGAGGGCATTTAGCACCTTGAGCCTGTTACAGGTACAGGAGGAGGCCATTCAGCCCTTGAACCTTTTACACAGGAACAGGAGGAGGCCATTCAGCCCCCTCGAGCCTGTTACACAGGAACAGGAGGAGGCCCATTCAGCCCCCTCGAGCTTGTTACACAGGAACAGGAGGAGGCCCATTCAACCCCTTGGGCCTGATACACAGGAACAGGACGAGGCCATTCAGCCCCCTCGAGCCAGTTACACAGCAACAGGAGGAGGCCATTCAACCCCTCGAGCCTGTTACACACCAACAGGAGGAGGACGTTCAGCCCTTGAACTTTTTACACAGGAACAGGAGGAGGCCTTTCAGCCCATCGAGCCTGTTAAATAGGAACAGGAGGAGGCAATTCAGCCCATCGAGCCTGTTACCATAGGAACAGGAGGAGGCCATTCAGACCCTCGAGCCTGTTACACAAGAACAGGTGGAGGCCATTCAGCCCCTCGAGCCAGTTACACAGGAACAGGAGGAGTCCTTTCAGCCCCTCGAGCCTGTTACACAGGAACAGGAGGAGGCCATTCAGTCCCTCGAGCCTGTTACACAGGAACAGGAGGAGGCCATTCAGCCCCTCGAGCCTGTTACACAGGAACAGGAGGAGGCCATTCAGCCCCTCGAGCCCGTTACACAGGATCAGGAGGAGGCCATTCAGCCCCTCGAGCCTGTTACGATAGGAACTGGATGAGGCCATTCAGCCCCTCGAGCCTGTTACACAGGAACAGGAGGAGGCCATTCAGCCCCTCGAGCCCGTTACACAGGATCAGGAGGAGGCCATTCAGCCCCTCGAGCCTGTTACGATAGGAACTGGATGAGGCCATTCAGCCCCTCCAGCCTCTTACACAGGAACAGGAGGAGGCCATTCAGCCCCATGACCCTGTTACACAGGAACAGGACGAAAACATTGAGCCCCTCGAGCCTGTTACACAGGAGCAGGACCAGGCGATTCAACCCCTTGGGTTGGTTATAGAGGAAGAGGAGGAGGCCATTCAGCCACTCGAACCTGTTACACTGCAACAGGGGGAGGCCATTCAGCCACTCGAACCTGTTACACTGCAACAGGGGGAGGCCATTCAGCCACTCGAACCTGTTACACTGCAACAGGGGGAGGCCATTCAGCCACTCGAACCTGTTACACTGCAACAGGGGGAGGCCATTCAGCCCCTGGAGCCTGTTACACAGGAACAGGAGGAGGCCATTCAGCCCCTCGAGCGTGTTACACAGGAAAAGGAGGAGGCCCATTCAGCCCCTTCAGCCTCTTACACAGGAACAGGAGGAGGCCATTCAGCCCCTCGGGCTGGTTAGAGAGGAACAGGAGGAGGCCATTCAGCTCCTCGAGGCTGTTACACAGAACAGGAGGAGGCCATTCAGCCCCTCGAGCCTGTTACACAGAACAGGAGGAGGCCATTCAGCCCATCGAGCCTGTTACACAGAACAGGAGGAGGCCATTCAGCTCCTCGAGCCTTTTACACAGGAACAGGAGGAGGCCATTCAGCCCCTTGAGCCTCTTACACAGGAACAGGAGGAGGCCATTCAGCCCCTCGAGCCTTTTACACAGGAACAGGAGGAGGCCATTCAGCCCCTCGGGCTGGTTAGAGAGGAAGAGGAGGAGGCCATTCAGCCACTCGAACCTGTTACACTGGAACAGGGGGAGGCCATTCAGCCCCTCAAGCCAATTAGAGAGGAACAGGAGGTGGCCGTTAAACCCCTTGACCCTTTTACACAGGAACAGGAGGAAGTCGTTCAGCCCCTCTAGCCTGCTACACCGTACAGGAGGAGGCCATTCAGCCCCTCGAGCCTGTTACACAGGAACAGGAGGAGGCCATTCAGCCCCTCGAGCCTGTTACACAGGAACAGGAGGAGGCCATTCAGCCCCTCGAGCCTGTTACACAGGAACAGGAGGAGGCCATTCAGCCCCTCGAGCCTGTTACACAGGATCAGGAGATGGCCATTCAGCCCCTCGAGCCTGTTACACAGGAACAGGAGGAGGCCCATTCAGCTCCACAAGCCTGTTACACAGGATCAGGAGGAGGCCATTCAGCCCCTCGAGCCTGTTACGATAGGAACTGGATGAGGCCATTCAGCCCCTCGAGCCTGTTACACAGGAACAGGAGGAGGCCCATTCAGCCCCTCGGGCCTGTTACCATAGCAACAGGAGGACGCCATTCAGCCCCTCGAGCCTTTTACACAGGAACAGGAGGAGGCCATTCAGCCCCTCGGGCTGGTTAGAGAGGAACAGGAGGAGGCCATTCAGCCCCTCGAGGCTGTTACACAGAACAGGAGGAGGCCATTCAGCCCCTCGAGCCTGTTACACAGAAAAGGAGGAGGCCATTCAGCCCATCGAGCCTGTTAAATAAGCCCAGGAGGAGGCCATTCAGCCCCATGACCCTGTTACACAGGAACAGGAGGAGGCCATTCAGCCCCTCGAGCCTGTTACACAGGAACAGGAGGAATCCATTCAGCCCCTTGAGCCTTTTACACAGGAACAGGAGGAGGCCATTCAGCCCCACGAGCCTTTTACACAGTAACAGGAGGAGGCCCATTCAGCCCCTTGGGCCTGTTACCATGGCAACAGGAGGACGCCATTCAGCCTCTCGGGCCTGTTACACAGGAGCAGGAGGAGTTCATTCACGCCCGCGAGCCTGTTACACAGGAACAGGAGGAGGCCATTAAGCCCCTCGAGCCTGTTATCCAGGAACAGGAGGAGGCCATTCAGCCCCTCGAGCCTGTTACACAGGAACAGGAGGAGGCCGTACAGCCCCTCGAGCCTGTTACACAGGAGCAGGAGGAGGCCGTTCAGCCCCTCGAGCCTGTTAAATAGGAACAGGAGGAGGCCCATTCAGCCCCTCGAGCCTGTTACACAGGAACAGTAGGAGGCCATTCAGACCCTCAAGATGTTACACATGAACAGGATGACGCCATTCAGCCCCGCGAGCCTGTTAAATAGAAACAGGAGGAGGCCCATTCAGTCCTTCATGCCTGTTACACAGGAACAGGAGGCGTCCCATTCAGACCCACGAGCCTGTTAAATAGGAACAGGAGGAGGCCATTCAGCCCCTCGAGCCTGTTACACAGGAACAGGTGTAGGCCATTCAGCCCCTCGAGCCAGTTACACAGGAACAGGAGGAGGACATTCAGCCCATCTAGCCTGTGACACAGGAACAGGAGGAGGCCATTCAGCCCCTCGAGCCAGTTACACAGGAACAGGAGGAGGACATTCAGCCCCTCATGCCTGTTACACAGCAACAGAAGGAGGACATTCAGCCCCTCATGCCTGTTACACAGCAACAGGAGGAGGCCATTCAGCCCTTGAACATTTTTACACAGGAGCAGTAGGAGGCCCATTCAGCCCCCTCGAGCTTGTTACACAGGAACAGGAGGAGGCCCATTCAGCCCCCTCGAGCTTGTTACACAGGAACAGGAGGAGGCCCATTCAGCCCCCTCGAGCTTGTTATACAGGAACAGGAGGAGGCCCATTCAGCCCCTCGAGCCTGTTACACAGGAACAGGAGGAGGCCCATTCAACCCCTCGAGCCTGATACACAGGAAGAGGAGGAGGGCATTCAGCCCCTCCAGCCTGTTACACATGAACAGGAGGAGGCCATTCAGCCCATCGAACCTGTTACACTGCAACAGGGGGAGGCCATTCAGCCCCTCAAGCCAATTAGAGATGTACAGGAGGTGGCCGTTAAGCCCTTTGACCCTTTTACACACGAACAGGAGGAGGCCGTTCAGCCCCTTGAGCCTGTTACTCAGGAACAGGAGAGGCCATTCAGCCCCTTGAGCCTGTTACTCAGGAACAGGAGGAGGCCATTCAGCCCCTTGAGCCTGTTTCACAGGAACAGGAGGAGGCCATTCAGCCTCTCGAGCCTGTTACACAGGAACAGGAGGAGGCCATTCAGCCCCTCGAGCCTGCTACACAGGAACAGGAGGAGGCCCATTCAACCCCTCGAGCCTGCAACACGGTGGCATAGTAGTTAGCACTGGAGTCTCACAGCGCCAGGGACCCGGGTTCGAATCTGACCTCGGGTGACTGTCTGTGTGGAGTTTGCACATTCTCCCCGTGTCTGCGTGGGTTTCCTCCGGGTGCTCCGGTTTCCTCCCACAGTCCAAAAATGTGTGGGTTAGGTTGATTTGGCTATGATAAATTGACCCTTAGTGTTAGGGGGGGATTAAATATGTGGGGTGATGGGATATGTTAGGGGGAATTAAATACGTGGGGTTACGGGGGTAGGGTGGGATATGTGTACTGTGGGGATTAAAGCAGGGACAGGGTATTGGATTTGGATGATCAGCCATGATCGTATTGAATGGTGGAGCAGGCTCGACGGGCCGAATGGCCTACTCCTGCTCCTAGTTTCTATGTTTCTATAGCAACAGGAGGAGGCCATTCAGCCCTTGAACCTTTTACACAGGAGCAGGAGGAGGCCCATTCAGCCCCTCGAGCCTGATACACAGGAAGAGGAGGAGGGCATTCAGCCCCTCCAGCCTGTTACACAGGAACAGGAGGAGGCCATTCAGCCTCTCGAGCCTGTTACACGGGAACAGGAGGAGGCCATTCAGCCCAACGAGCCTGTTACACAGGAACAGGAGGAGGCCATTCAGCCCCTCGAGCCTGTTACACAGGAATAGGAGGAGGCCATTCAGCCCCTCGAGCCTGTTGCACAGGAATAGGAGGAGGCCATTCAGACCCTCGAGCGTGTTACCATAGGAACAGGAGGAGGCCATTCAGACCCTCGAGCATGTTACACAGGAACAGGAGGAGGCCATTCAGCCCATCGAGCCTGTTACACAGGAACAGGAGGAGGACATTCAGCCCCTTGAGCCTCTTACACAGGAACAGGAGGAGGCCCATCGAGCCTGTTACACAGGAACAGGTGGAGGCCATTCAGCCCCTCGAGCCTGTTACACTGGAACAGGAGGAGGCCCATTCAGTCCCTCGAGCCTGTTACACAGGAGCAGGACGAGGCCGTTCAGCCCCTCGAGCCTGTTACACAGGAACAGGAGGAGGCCGTTCAACCCCTCGAGCCTCTTACACAGGAACAGGAGGAGGCCATTCAGCCCCTCGAGCCTCTTACACAGGAACAGGAGGAGGCCCATTCAGCCCATCGAGCCTGTTACACAGGAACAGGTGGAGGCCATTCAGCCCCTCGAGCCTGTTACACTGGAACAGGAGGAGGCCCATTCAGTCCCTCGAGCCTGTTACACAGGAGCAGGAGGAGGCCGTTCAGCCCCTCGAGCCTGTTACCATAGAAACAGGAGGAGGCCATTCAGACCCTCAAGCCTTTTACCATAGGAACAGGAGGAGGCCATTCAGCACCTCGAGCCTGTTACACAGGAACAGGAGGAGGCCATTCAGCCCCTCGGTCCTGTCACCATAGGAACAAGAGGAGGCCATTCAGCCCCTCGAGCCTCTTACACAGGAACAAGAGGAGGCCATTCAGCCCCTCTAGCCTCTTACACAGGAACAGGAGGAGGCCCATTCAGTCCCTCGAGCCTGTTACACAGGAACAGGAGGAGGCCCATTCAGTCTCTCGAGTCTGTTACAGTGGGACAGGAGGAGGCCCATTCAGCCCCTCGAGCCTGTTACACAGGAACAGGAGGAGGCCCATTCAGCCCCTGGAGCCCGTTACACAGGAGCAGGAGGAGGCCGTTCAGCCCCTCGAGCCTTTTACACAGGAACAGGAGGAGGCCCATTCAGCCCCTCGAGCCTGTTGCACAGGAACTGGAGGAGGTCCATTCAGGCCCTCGAGCCTGTTACCTTAGAAACAGGAGGAGGCCATTCAGACCCTTGAGCATTTTACCATAGGAACAGGAGGAGGCCATTCAGCCCCTCGAGCCTGTTACACAGGAACAGGAGGAGACCGTTCAGATCCTCGAGCCTATTACACAGGAACAGGAGGAGGCTATTCAGCCCCTCGAGCTTATTGCACAGGAGCAGGAGGAGGCCGTTCAGTCCCTCGAGCCTGTTACACAGGAACAGGAGGAGGCCGTTCAGCCCCTCGATCCTGTTACACAGGAATAAGAGGCCATTCAGTCCCTCGAGCCTTTTACACAGGAACAGGAGGAGGCCATTCAGCCCCCTCGAGCCTGTTTACACAGGAACAGGAGGAGGCCGTTCAGCCCCCTCGAGCCTGTTACACAGTAACAGGAGGAGGCCGTTCAGTCCCTGGAGCCCGTTACACAGGAACAGGAGGAGCCCATTCAGCCCCCTCGAGCCTGTTACACAGGAACAGGAGGAGCCCATTCAGCCCCCTCGAGCCTGTTACACAGGAACAGGAGGAGGCCGTTCAGCCCCTCGAGCCTGTTACACAGAAACAGGAGGAGGCCGTTCAGCCCCTCGAGCCTGTTACACAGGAACAGGAGGCGGCCATTCAGCCCCCTCGAGCCTGTTACACAGGAACAGGAGGAGGCCATTCAGCCCCTCGAGCCCGTTCGACCATTCAATGAGATCATGGCTGATCTGTGATCTAACTCCACATACCCGCCTTTGGCCCATATCCCTTAATACCTTTGGTTTACAATAATCTATCAATCTCCGATTTAAAATTAACAATTGAGCTAGCATCAATTGCCGTTTGTGGAAGAGAGTTCCAAACTTCTACCACCCTTTGTGTGTAGAAGTGTTTCCTAACTTCACTCCTGAAAGGTCTGGCTCTAATTTTTAGACTATTTCCTGTAGTCCTAGAATCCCCAACCAGCGGAAATAGTTTCTCTCTATCTACCCTATCAGCTCCCCTTAATATCCTGAAAACTTCTATCAGATCACCCCTTAACCTTCTAAATTCTAGGGAATACCACCCTAGTTTGTGTAAAATCTCTCCTCGTAATTTAACCCTTGTGGTCCGGGTATCATTCTGGTACGCTGCACTCCCTCCAAGGACCATGGCCCGAAAATTAGACCTAATGCGGGAGAGTATGCACTGTGTACTCTCGCGTATTAGGTCCCGAAGTGCCTGTTTCCTGCATGCACTGCGCATGCGCGGGAAACCGGCACTTTGGGTATTGCGAAGGGGGCGGTTCCTAAGTGAACCGCGTGCGCGCTACAGGTTGCGCGCACGCAGCGCACTTAGTTTATTTTTCGGCTTTGAACGCGCAGGTAAGTGTTGAAGATTTTACACATGAAGAAAGCAGGTGTAAGACCCCCTTTTAACAAGGTAAGTAGTTAATTAAGTATTATTTTAAAAAAATTTCAACAGGTTTATCTTTTTTAGAAGACTTTAAAGAAAGGTAAGTTTATTTTTATAACTTTTAAAAAGAATTTAAATTTTTCAAAAATTAAATTTTTGTTTCAAGTGGTTAATTTATTTAACTATAGTTATTTTATTAATGTGATGGCTTTTTTTTAATTTAATTGAGGTTTAGCTGTTCTTTTGGGGGCTTGTAGTATTCATAGTTTTGACAGCTCTTGCTGTCAAAACTATGAATGAAAGATGGTGCGCTGCCATTGGCTCTAACTGAATCACGTGATCCCAGAGGTCGCATCGAACTAATTGCGCCTCTGGGACACGCACACACTGCGCGCCGGCACCAGGGAGAGGCCCAGGAACTGAAGTTCATGTGGGCTAAAACCATAAAGGCAGGCGCGGAGTGCGATATCGCGGGGGATCCTTACCCCCGCGGCAACCATCGAAGTCCAATTTCTGGGCCAATATATCCTTCCTCTGGTGTGGTGCCCAGAACTGCTCACAGTGCTCCAGGTGTGGTCTAACCAGGGGTTCAAAATTACAAAGGGTTTTGATCGAGTAAATGAGGAGAAACTGTTTCCAGTGGCAGGAGGGTCGGTAACAAGGTGGCAGAGATTTATGATAATTGTCAAAAGGACCAGGCGGGGAGATGAGGAAAATTTTTTTACGCAGCGAGTTGTTGTGATCTGGAACGCGCTGCCTGAAAGGGCGGTGGAAGCAGATTCAATAGTAACTTTCAAAAGTGGAATTGGATAAATACTTGATGGGGGAAAATTTGCAGGGCTATGGGGTACGTGGGACTAATTGGATTGCTCTGTCTCTAACCCGTGCTGTACAAAGCTGGGTGGGAATGTAAGTTGTGAGGAGGATGCAAGGAGGCTTCAAGGGGATATAGACAGGCTAAGTGAGTGGGCAAGAACACGCAAATGGAATATGATGTGGAGAAATGTGAAGTGATTCACTTTGGCAGGAAAAATAGAAAAGCAGAGTATTTTTTTCAATGGTGAGAGATTGGAAATGTTGGTGTTCGGAGGGACCTGGGTGTCCTTGTACACGAATCACTGAAAGTTAACACGCAGGTACAGCAAGCAATTAGGAAAGCAAATGGTATGTTGGCCTTTATTACAAGAGGATTCGAGTATAAGAGTAAAGACGTCTTACTGCAATTATATAGGGCCTTGGTGAGACCACACCTGGAGTATTGTGTACAGCTTTTGTCTCCTTACCTGAGGAAGGATATACTTGCCATAGAGGGAGTGCAACAAAGGTTCACCAGACTGATTCCTGGGATGGGGGGATTGTCCTATGAGGAGAGATTGAGTAGACTAGGCCTATATTCTCTAGAGTTCAGAAGAATGAGAGGTGATCTCATTGAAACATACAAAATTCTTACAGGGCTTGACAGGGTAGATGCAGGGAGGATGTTTCCCCTGGCTGGGGAGTCCAGAACCAGGGGTCACAGTCTCAGAATAAGGGGTCGGCCATTTAGGACTGAGATGAGGAGAAATTTCTTCACTCAGAGGGTGGTGAATCTTTGGAATTCTCTACCCCAGAGGGCTGTGGAGGCTCAGTCGTTGGGTATATTCAAAACAGAAGTCGATAGATTTCTAGACTAGTAAGGGCATCAAGGGATATGGCGATAGGGCCGGTGAATGGAGTTGAGGCAGAAGATCAGCCATGATCTCATTGAATGGCGGAGCAGGCTCGAAGGGCCGAATGGCCGACTCCTGCTCCTATTTCTTATGTTCTTATGCAGCTGCACAGGAACGATGGGCCGAATGGTCTCCTTCTGTGCTGTAAGATTCTGTGGTTTATATCCCGCGTCCCCTGTGTCTGTCTCTTTCTCTATCAGGGCTGCTGATTAAGGGGGTTAAAACCAAATATTTGATTTAAAGGGGCCACACACTCACAGTCTCTCTCTCTCTCTCTCTCTTTCTCTCTGGGATCTTGCTGATCTCTTTTTCTCTCTCTCTCACACACCAAAGACACAAAATAAAAGTTGTGCCCAAACTTTTAACAACTGGATTTTCGGAAGGCGTTTGGCACAGTACCACATAGAAGGCCGGTTAACAAAATTGAGGCTCACGGAATAGGGGGGTCAGTGGCAGCTTGGATAAGGAATTGGCTTAAGGACAGAAAAGAGCGAGTTGTGGTAAATGGCTGTTTTTCAGACTGGAGGATGGTAGACAGTGGTGTTCCCCAAGGGTCAGTGCTGGGGCCACTGCTTTTTTTGATATATATAAAAATGACCTGGATATTGGAATACAGAGTAGAATTTCTAAATTTGCCGATGACATCAAACTTGGGGGTGTGGCAAACAGTGATGATGATACCAATCGACTGCAACAGGACATAGAAAGGCTAGCAGAATGGGCAGACAAGTGGCAGATGCAATTTAATACAGGGAAGTGTGAGGTGATGCATTTTGGCAGAAGGAACAGGGAGAGGCAATATACACTTAATGGCACAGTTTTAAAGAGTGTGCAGGGACAGAGGGACCCGGGAGTTAATGTGCATTGGTCCCTGAAGGTGGCAGGGTCATATTGAGAGACTGGTTAGCAAAGCATATGGGATCTTGGGTTTCATAAATAGAGGTATTGAGTACAAAAGTAGAGAAGTTCTGCTGAACCTTTATAAAGCGCTGGTTAGGCCACAACTGGAGTATTGCGTCCAGTTCTGGTCACCACACTTTAGGAAGGATGTGAAGGCCCTTGAGAGGGTGCAGAGGAGATTTACCAGAATGGTTCCGGGGATGGGGGATCTTAGTTACAAGGACAGGTTGGAGAAGCTGGATTTGTTTTCATCAGAGCAAAGGAGGTTGAGGGGTGATTTGACTGAGGTGTACGAGATTATGACGGGTTTGGATAGGCTAGACGGGGAAAGGCTGTTCCTACTAGTTGATGGTACAAGGACGAGGGGACACAGATTTAAGGTTTTGGGCAAGAGATACAGGGGGGATGTGAGGAAAAACTTTTTTACGCAGCGAGTGGTGAGGACCTGGAACTCGCTGCTGACGGAAGTGGTGGAAGCGGAGACACTCAATGTTTTCAAGGGGAGACTGGATAGGCACTTGAGGGAAATAAACTTGCAGGGCTACGGGGATAGAGCGTGGAATGGGACTGACTGGATTGCTCTACAGAGAGCTGGCACGGACTCGATGGGCCGAATGGCCTCCTTCTGTGCCGTTATGACTCTATGGGCTGGATTTTACCTGCTGAGACGAGTTGGGGGCGGGACTGCTACCTTCCGGGTTCTAGTCCCGCCCCCAGCGACATCCAACGCACAGATGCTATTTTCCCCTGATTGGCCTTGTTAAGCCCGCCCTGTGGGCTTGCTGGCCAATTAAGGGAAAGCCGGTGTCAGATGACGTCAGTTGATGACGCTTCATCTGCCGGTTTTCATAAAGGGACATGAACCATTTATTTATGACAGTGTCTGACAGCATTGAGGTGCTGTCAAACACTGACAATCACTGTACAAAGGTGAGCCCTTGAACCTGGGCTCTCCAATGACTCTCTCCTTAGGATAAAACAGATGGCAGCTGCAGGTGAGGGTACAGAAGCGATCTCTCACTTCTCCACACAAACACTTCAAAGCTTGTCACCTACAGAATAATCGAAACGCATTAAAAATGACTTTCCCAACATCTCCTGACCTCTGATACTCACCAGTGTCCCATTGCATCCTTCACACCCCTTCTGCAGCTGTCATCTATACACCAACATTACAACAGACCCACAGTACGCCTCACTTACCCTGGCGGGGTTCCCCGAGGTCGGAAACCCGCAGCAGAAGTCTAAAACAGGAAGTTAAGTGGCTATAATCCTCATCCTGCCGCTAGGAGTTGGGTCGCTGCGCAAATCGGGGACCCGACTCCTGGGAAGATTGATTAGAGTTGGGTTGGAAGCGTGTTTGGGACCCGCTCCCATTCTTTTAGATTTTGCCAGCTGTCCCGCCTCCAAACCCGACCCCTGAACGCCGGCAAAGTCTCCCCCAAGACTCTGGGCTGGATTTTGTCTTGGGGTTGGGTAGGGGTCGTGTCATCCGCATTTCGTGTCATCCACCCGACTGCAATTGGATGTGGGAGATTGATGCAATTTTCACCTAATTGGGCAATTGAGTTCCAGCATGTGGGAACCCATGAACCAATTAGTGGTTTCAGTCTGAAAGTCGCCTCTGATGATGTCATCATTGCTGCTGCATTGAAGGTCTTCAGAGACTGCCTGGCCTTTGCTGTGAGAGGACCTGGATGCAGCAGCTCAGAGAGAGAGAGAGACAGAGACAGAGACAGAGACAGAGACAGAGACAGAGACAGAGACAGAGACAGAGACAGAGACAGAGAGAGTGAGACAGAGACAGAGAGAGAGAGAGAGAGAGATTTTTGCATCCAGGTCCTCTCACAGCAAAGGCCAGGCAGTCTCAGAAGACATTCAATGCAGCAGCATCAGAGGCGACTTTCAGACCTAATACTACTACTACCTTCATCACATCTCCGTTGTAATAGTGGACCTGCAGCTGATAGTCAGCGATCCACTTGTGCTCCCGCCAGGTTTCACTGGCGTGTTTCACACCAGGCGTGCTTCACGTGGGAAAAGGGTTAAACTAGCTAAAACGTTTCAAAATGGCAATGCAGAGCCAATTTAGGGCTTGTTAAGGGTTTTAATCTGGAGTACTGCATACAGTTTTGGTGTCCATACTTAAGAAAAGACATACTTGCTCTCGAGGCAGTACAAAGAAGGTTCACTCGGTTAATCCCGGGGATGAGGGGGTGGACATATGAGGAGAGGTTGAGTAGATTGGGACTCTACTCATTGGAGTTCAGAAGAATGAGAGGCGATCTTATTGAAACATATAAGATTGTGAAGGGGCTTGATCGGGTGGACGCGGTGAGGATGTTCCCAATGATGGGTGAAACTAGAACTAGGGGACATAATCTTAGAATAAGGGGCTCCTCTTTCAAAACTGAGATGAGGAGAAACTTCTTCACTCAGAGGGTAGTAGGTCTGTAGAATTTGCTACCCCAGGAAGCTGTGGAAGCTACTTCATTAAAGAAATTTAAAACAAAAATAGACCGTTTCCTAGAAGTACAGGGAATCAGGGGTTACGGGGAGCGGGCTGGAAATTGGACATGAGTTTGAGTTCGGATCGGTCAAGGCCCTGTGGGTGGCGGAGCGGGCCCAGGGGCCGAGTGGCCTGGTCCTGCTCCTGCTTCTTGTGTTCTTTAGAGTTGAGGTTGGATCAGATCAGCCATGATCTTATTGAATGGCGGAGTAGGCTCAAGGGGCCGATTGGTCTACTCCTGCTCCTATTTCTTATGTTCTTATGTTCTTATGTTTAATGGCCTCTCCCGCCTCTTGGAGGCGGGGCGGAGTCGGGAACCCCGCGACCGATTTTGTCAAAATTGCGTGGAGGCGGAATGGAGTCGGGATGGGGTCGGGACCCCCGAATCTGCAACTTTAACCCCCCGACATGCCTCCAAACCCGACTCCACGGCCCTATGAAAATCCAGCCCTCGCTGTCTGAGCGAATCTGATCGGTGGCTGCAGTGCCGGGGATGGCCAACAGATGGCGGTGGCACACCATCGTGGTCCTGGGTGATAACCGGGTGAGGAAGGTTGGCAGGGGTTGGGGGCTGAGATCAGAGGGGGAGACGTCGCGCCCACCGCTGGCTGGAGGCCAAGATTACAGCCAATCAAGGCCTGCGGCTGAGTCAGCCTGGCCTCCCGCACGCGGCGTGCGGTACTGAGGCCCAGACAGTGCACAGGAAGAGCCCGGGCTCCAAGCCCGGCTTGTGCAGTGTGAGCTGAGTGGGGGAGTCCATGGACCTGCAGGCTGATAAAAGGCGACTGGTTTGCAACACTGGTTAAAGGTTAACTCTGACTTGCTAAAGAATCGCTGATAAGGATCGGCTGGACCATAAACTTCACCTCGTGAGGGCGGAAATTACTGCTGTCCCAATCTTCGCTCTGCCTCTCTCTGTTTGACAGGATAGTGTAGAGGGAGCTTCACTCTGTATCTAATCCGTGCTGTACCTGCCCTGGGAGTGTTTGATGGGACAGGGTAGAGTGAGCTTTACTCTGTATCTAACCCATGCTGTACCTGCCCGGGGAGTGTTTGACGGGACAGTATAGAGGGAGCTTTACTCTGTATCTAACCCGTGCTGTACCTGCCCTGGGAGTGTTTGATGGGTCAGTGTAGAGGGAGCTTTACTCTGTATCTAACCCGTGCTGTACCTGCCCTGGGAGTTTTTGATGGGACAGTGTAGAGGGAGCTTTACTCTGTATCTAACCCGTGCTGTACCTGCCCTGGGAGTGTTTGATGGGACAGTGTAGAGAGAGCTTTACTCTGTATCTAACCCGTGCTGTACCTGCCCTGGGAGTGTTTGATGGGACAGTGTAGAGGGACTTTACTTTGTATCTAACCCCATGCTGTACCTGCCCTGCGAGAGTTTGATGGGACAGTGTAGAGGGAGCTTTACTCTGTATCTAACCCGTGCTGTACCTGCCCTGGGAGTGTTTGATGGGACAGTGCAGAGGGAGCTTTACTCTGTATCTAACCCGTGCTGTACCTGCCCTGGGAGAGTTTGATGGGACAGTGTAGAGGGAGCTTTACTCTGTATCTAACCCGTGCTGTACCTGCCCTGGGAGTGTTTGACGGGACAGTGTAGAGGGAGCTTCACTTTGTATCCAACTAGTGGTTTTAGACGCTCCTGTCTGCCTGTCGGAGGTATTGAACGGCAGAGAGAGGGGGGGGATTAGCGTGAATTCTGAAAGTTCCGCTGGACCCAATGTGATGAGGGATTTGTGTGTGTGTGTGGGCCTAATCCAACATTCGAGATGAATTAGGATGATCACTGCGTCTATAATGTCATAACTGTCATGTATGAGTTAATCGGCATCTGGTCATCTGAGAGAGAGAGGTTGGGCGGATAGGGCTGGAATTAAGAGGGTTGAAAGATCCGCTAAACTGGTTTCTGACGCCCCGTACGCCAGTCACCTAATCCAGGCCAACTCTCTCCGGTGCCCAGTACTGAGGAAGCGCTGCACTGTCGGAGGGTCAGTACTGAGGGAGCGCCGCACTGTGGGAGGGGCAGTACTGAGGGAGCGCCGCACTGTCGGAGGAGCAGTACTGAGGGAGCGCCGCACTTTGGGAGGGGCTGTACTGTGGGAGAGCTGCACTGTCGGAGGGGCAGTACTGAGGGAGCACCGCACTGTGGGAGGGGCAGTACTGAGGGAGAGCCGCACTGTCGGAGGGGCAATACTGAGGGAGCGCTGCACTGTTGGAGGGGCAGTACTGAGGGAGCGCTGTACTGTCGGAGGGGCAGTACTGAGGGATTGCCGCTCTGTCAGAGGGGCAGTACTGAGGGAGCGTTGCACTGTCGGAAGGGCAGTACTGAGGGAGTGCTACACTGTCGGAGGGTCAGTACTGAGGGAGCTCTTCACTCTTGGAGGGGCAGTACTGAGGGAACGCTGCACAGTTGGATTGGCTGTATCGAGGGAGTGCTGCACTGTCGGAGGGGCAGTACTGGGGGAATGCTGTACTGTCAGAGGGGCAGTACTGAGGGAGCGCTGCACTGTCGGAGTGGCAGTACTGAGGGATCGCTGCACTGTCGGAGGGGCAGTACTGAGGGAGCACTGCACTGTCGGAGGGGCAGTACTGAGGCTCGAGTAGGGCTGAATGGGCCTATTCCTGCTTTTTTTTATATTCGGTCATGAGATCTGGGCGTCGCTGGCAAGGGCAGCATTTTTTGCCCATCCCTAGTTGCCCTTGAGAAGGTGGTGGTGAGCCGCCTTCTTGAACCGCTGCAGTCCGTGTGGTGAAGGTACTCCCACAGTGCTGTTAGGGAGGGAGTTCCAGGATTTTGACCCAGCGACGATGAAGGAACGGCCGATATATTTCCAAGTCTGAATGGTGTGTGACTTGGAGGGGAACTTGGAGGTGGTGGTCTTCCCGTGCGCCTGCTGCCCTTGTCCTTCTAGGTGGAAGAGGTCGCGGGTTTGGGAGGTGCTGCCGAAGAAGCCTTGGCGAGTTGCTGCAGTGCATCTTGTAGATGGTACACACTGCAGCCACGGTGCGCCGGTGGTGGGGGGAGTGAATGTTTAAGGTGGTGGATGGGGTGCCAATCAAGCGGGCTGCTTTGTCCTGGATGGTGTCGAGCTTGTTGAGTGTTGTTGTTTAAGAACATAAGAATTAAGAGCAGGAGTCGGCCATACGGCCCCTCGATCCTGCTCCGCCATTCAATAAGATCATGGCTGATCATCGACCTCAACTCCACTTTCCCGCCCGATCTCCATATCCCTTGATTCCCCTAGCGTCCAAAAATCTATCGATCTCAGCCTTGAATATACTCAACGATTCAGCATTCACAGCCCTCTGGGGCAGAGAATTCCAAAGATTCACAACCCTCTGAGTGAAGAAATGTCTCCTCATCTCAGTCTTAAATGGCCGACCCCTTATCCTGAGACTATGCCCCCTAGTTCTAGACACTCCAGCCAGGGGGAAACAACCTCTCAGCATCTACCCTGTCAATCCCCTTCAGAATCTTGTATGTTTCAATGAGATCACCTCTCATTCTTCTAAACTCCAGAGAGTATCGGCCCATTCTACACAATCTCTCATCATAAGACAGCCCTCTCATAGAAACATAGAAACATAGAAGATAGGAGCAGGAGTAGGCCATTCGGCCCCTCGAGCCTGCTCCGCCATTCAATGCGATCATGGCTGATCATCCAAATTCAGTACCCTGTCCCTGCTTTCTCCCCATATCCCTTGATCCCTTTAGCCTTAAGAAATATATCTAACTCCTTCTTGAATATATTTAATGAATTGGCCTCAACTGCCTTGTGTGGTAGAGAATTCCACAGGTTCACCACTCTCTGGGTGAAGAAATTCCTCCTCATCTCAGTCCTAAATGGCTGACCCCTTATCCTTAGACTGTGACCCCTGGTTCTGGACTCCCCCGCCATCAGGAACATCCTTCCTGCATCTAGTCTGTCTAGTCCTGTTAGAATTTTATAAGTTTCAATGAGATCCCCTCTCATTCTTCTAAACTCTAGTGAATATAAGCCTAATCGACCCAATCTCTCATCATACGTCATCCCAGGAATCAATCTGGTGAACCTTCGTTGCACCGCCTCCAAGGCAAGTATATCCTTCCTTAGATGTGGAGACCAAAACTGTGCCCAGTACTCCAGGTGTGGTCTCACCAAGGCCCTGTACAGTTGTAGCAAGACATCCTTACTCTTATACTCCAACCCCCTTGCAATAAAGGCCAACATGCCATATGTTCTTATGGTCACCTCACTATAGGAAGGACGTGGAAGCATTGGAAAGAGTGCAAAGGAGATTTACCAGGATGCTGCCTGGTTTGGGGGGGAGGTCTTATGAGGAAAGATTGAGGGAACTAGGGCTTTTCTCTTTAGAGTGGAGGAGGATGAGAGGCGACTTAATAGAGGTTTATAAGATGATGAGGGGGATAGATAGAGTGGATGTTCAGAGACTATTTCCTCGGGTGGATGTAGCTGTTACAAGGGGGCATAACTATAAGGTGCATGGGGGGAGATATAGAAGGGATGTCCGAGGTAGATTCTTTACTCAGAGAGTGGTTGGGGTGTGGAATGGACTGCCTGCTGTGATAGTGGAGTCGGACACTTTAGGAACTTTCAAGCGGTTATTGGATAAGCACATGGAGCACACCAGAATGATAGGGAGTGGGATAGCTTGATCTTGGTTTCGGACAATGCTCAGCACAACATCGAGGGCCGAAGGGCCTGTACTGTGCTGTACTGTTCTATGTTCTATGTTCTATGAATGTCATGGGGAGGTGGTTAGACTCTCTATTGATGGAGATAGTCATTGCCTGTCAATTGTGTTCTCTTTATGAGACTCCTGTTGATATAGTAACAGGCTCGAGCTTCCTTAGACCGAGTGTCCTCTGACGAGATGGTTCTTACCTGCAAAGGTAATTCGCTGCTTGAGGTGATTGGTACTGACAATGGATCAGGGAACACTTACAGGCAATCTGGTGTAATCTGGGATTAGGAATCGGATGTGGGTCAGTGTTTGATTCGAAGTTAAACACATCCCAGAATCTGTCGACCTTCCTCACTGCCTGACCGTCCATCGGATTTTCCGACCAAAAGCTTTCTCCGCGCAACCCCCTCTCTCCGAATCCCTGCGCTCCTTGAAATAATTGCGTCCGGCAAACTGCTTTCGAGTCCGACGGGCCGCAATCGAATCTGCCACAGCCACTCGCACTGATATAGTAAAAACCTTCCAAGGGGCTTAACAGGACCGTAAATCAGACGCAAATTTGACGCCGAACCACTTAAGGAGATATTGGGACAGGTGACCAAAAGCTGGGTCAAAGAGATAGGTTTTAAGAAGCGTCTTACATAACATAAGAACATAAGAAATAGGAGCAGGAATAGGCCACTTGGCCCCTCGAGCCTGCTCCGCCATTCAATGAGATCATGGGCTGATCTTGGGCTCAAAGCCACTTCCCTGCCCGCAATTTATTATCTTAATGGCAAGAAACTGGAGAGTACTGAAGTGCAAAGGGATCTGGGGGTCCTGGTGCACGAAACTCAAAAGGTTAGTATGCAGGTGCAGCAAGTGATTAAGAAGGCAAATGGAATGTTGGCTTTCATTGCTAGGGGGATAGAATATAAAAATAGGGAGGTATTGCTTCAGTTGTACAAGGTATTGGTGAGACCGCACCTGGAATACTGCATACAGTTTTGGTGTCCTTACTTAAGGAAAGACATCCTTGCTCTCGAGGCAGTGCAAAAAAGGTTCACTCGGTTAATCCCGGGGATGAGGGGGTGGTCATATGAGGAGAGGTTGTGTAGATTGGGACTCTACTCATTGGAGTTCAGAAGAATGAGAGGCGATCTTATTGAAACATATAAGATTGTGAAGGGGTTGGATCGGGTGGATGCGGGGAGGATGTTCCCGATGACGGGTGAGACTAGAACTAGGGGACATAGTCTTAGAATAAGGGGCTGCTCTTTCAAAACTGAGATGAGGAGGAACTACTTCACTCAGAGGGTGGTAGGTCCATGGAATATGCTGCCACAAAAAGCTGTAGAAGCTACATCATTAAATAAATTTAAAACAGAAATAGACAGTTTCCTAGAAGTAAAGGGCATTAAGGGTTACGGGGAGCGGGCAGGAATTTGGACATGAGTCTAGGTTCGGATCGGTCATGGCCCTGTGGGTAGTGGAGCGGGCCCAGGGACCGTGTAGCCTGATTCTGCTCCTATTTCGTGTGTGCAATTCTGTTAGATGCAGGAGATGGTTCTGTATTAGTAGATAGTAGATTGGCGGTTAGGATCAGATCAGCCATGATCTTATTGAATGGCGGAGCAGGCTCGAGGGGCCGATTGGCCTACTCCTGCTCCTATTTCTTATGTTCTTATGTTCTTATGTTCCCCATAACTCTTCACTCCCTTATCTTGCAAACATCTCCACCTTAAATGTATTTAATGACCCAGCCTCCACAGCTCTCTGGGGCAGAGAATTCCACAGATTTACGACCCTCTAATAGAAGAAATTCCTCCTCATCTCAGTTCTAAAAGGGCGACCCTTTATTCTGAGACTGTGCCCCCGAGTTCTAGATTTCCCCACGAGGGGAAACATCCTCTCTGCCATCTACCTTGTCGAGCCCCCTCAGTATCTTATATGTTTCAATAAGATCACCTCTCATTCTTCCAAATTCCAATGAGTATAGGCCCAGCCTGCTCAACCTTTCCTCATAAGTCAACCCCCTCATCTCTGGAATCAACCGAGTGAATCGTCTCTGAACTGCCTCCAATGCACGTATATCCTTCCTTAAATGAGGAGGCCAAAACTGTACGCAGTGCTCAAGGTGTGGTCTCACCAAGACCCTGTACAGTTGTAGCAGGACTTCCCTGCTTTTATACTCCAACGCCCTTGTCTTAACAGAAGAGAGAGAGAGAGGCGGCGAGGTTTAGGGAGGGAATTCCAGAGCTCGGGGCCCCAGGCAGCTGAAGGCACGGCCGCCAATGGTGGAGCGATGGAAAATAGGGTGGGATGCGCAAGAGGCTAGAATTGGAGGAGCGCAGAGATCTTGGAGGGTTGTAGGGGTTGGAGGAGGTTACAGAGATAGGGAGATGGTCAGTTCCTTGTTAGTATAGTATAGCATAGCCTGTCATGCGGGTTCAATTCCCCGATGGGGAGGTCATGTAACATCCCGAATTTTAAACCTTTGTGCAGTTTCTTCGGGGGAGAAATTCGGTATTGCCCTCTTTGGGGCGCATTTATCGGCTGGGCGCAAAGTTTAGCGCCTGGCGCTAATGATCGCCTCCGACTGCAAACTTGGCCTCTATCGCCCCTGGAGGTGATTGGAGCGCTAAATCAGGCGCTACACACCTCTCTTAAGGCGCTAATGCCGAGGAGCGAGGTGCTACCTCAGAGCGCTGGCGAAGCTCATGTGATGTCAGTCAGCAATGGAACACACACACAATGGCACGGGCCAGTTCTTAAAGGGGAGGGTCGATCTTGCTTTCCATCCATATCCTGCTCATTGCAGCCTTGAATCTCGGCCTGGAGGGACCTGTAGATCAAATCTGCTGGAAAGAACAATGGAGAGGCCCAGGGAAAGAGCTCAGAGTGCAGCCCCCAAAGTCTCTTCTAAATCGGAAGGTCAAATCAAAATGAACCTGCAAAGTGCTGCTCAGTACTCAAAACTCCTTCACACAGCGTTGAATCGCTCCAGAAGTCTCTCTCTTTCTCTCTCTCAGAATGCGTGGTGCAAAAATGTCGGCGACAAAAAAAGGCAGGAAGCGGTCGCCTTTAAATAGCGCTCCCCCAGTCCCTTCCCGACTGCAAAACGTTCCCCTCTACCTGTCGTTGCTAGCGGCAGGCGGTAAGGCAGGGGGCGGCACTCAATATCCGCTCCGGGGCGTTGCACGCTCAACTGATGTCACGATCTGCCGGCGCAGGAGATTGTGGCGGTAGTGTTTAGCGCCGGCGCAAAATGCCTGGTCAATTTCGCGAGCGGCGCAAACATCGCCGCGCCCGGGCGCTAGTTGCTTTGCGCCCCATTATCGCCCTCTTAGGGCGCTAACGGGAGGCGCAAACCAACCAAATTTTTCCCCCTTAAAGTCCTCCTTGGAAAAGTAGAACAGGAAAAAAAAATCAACTTTAGGGCAGAGAGGGGGAAGAATTTCTCAAATCAGGAGAACTTTCTTGATCAATATGTTTCCGGCCCAACGAGGAAGGAGGCATTGCTGGATCTGGTTCTGGGGAAATGAGGTGGGTCAAGTGGAGCAAGTGTTAGTAGGGGAACATTTAGGGAAGAGTGATCATAGTATCATAAGGTTTAGATTAGCTATGGAAAAGGACAGGGAGCGATCTAGAGTCAAAATAGTTAATTGGAGGAGGGCCAATTTCAGTGGGTTGAGAACGGATCTGGCCCGGGTAAATTTCAATCAAAGATTGGCAGGCAAAACTGTAATCGAACAATAGGCTGCCTTTAAAGAGGAGATGATTCGGGTCGAGGTACATTCCCATGAGGGGAAAGGTAGGGCAACCAAAGTCAGAGCTCCCTGGATGACGAAAGAGATAGAGAGCAAGATGAAGCAGAAATAAGGGGGCGTATGACAGATGTCAGGTTGAGAATACAAGTGAGAACCAGGCTGAATATAGAAAGTTCAGAGGGGAAGTGAAAAAGAAAATAAGAGGGGCAAAGAGAGAGTATGAGAATAGACTGGCAGCTAACATAAAAGGGAATCCAAGGGGTAAAAATTCAGTTGGTTGCGCCTCCCGTTAGCGCCTTAAGAGGGCGCTAATGGGGCGCAAAGCCGCTAACGCCCGGGCGCAGCGATGTTTGCGCCGCTCGGGAACTTAACTAGAGATTGTGCGGCGGCGCTAAAACTTACCGCTGCGACCACCTGCGCGCGCAGATTGTGACATCATTCCATGGTGCAACGCCCTTGTGGCGCCCCGGAGCGGAAATTGAGTGGCGCCCCCTGCCTTACCGCCTGGCGCATCCAACGACCAGAAGACTGGAACGCTATCAATCGCTGTGGGGCTGGGGGGGGCGCTATTTAAAGGGGGCCTCTTCCTGTCTTTTATTGTTGGTGGCATTTTTGAACTACGCATTCTGAGAGAGAGAGGGAGAGACTTCTGGAGAGATTCAACGTTGTGTGAAGGAGTTTTGGGTACTGAGCAGCACTTTGCAGGTTCATTTTGATTTGCCATTCCTTGTATCGATTTAGCAGAGACTGTGGGAGCTGCACTCTGAGCTCTTTGCCTGGTACTCTCCATTGTTCTTTCCAGCACATTTGATGTGCAAGTCTCTCCAGGCCGAGATTCAAGGCTGCAATGAACAGGATGTGGATGGAAAGCAAGATTAACCATCCCCTTTAAGAACTGGCCCGTGCCATTGTGTGTGTGTTCCATTGCTGACTGACATTACATGAGCTTCGCCAGCACTCTGAGTTAGCGCCTCACTCCTTGGCCTTTGCGCCTTAAGACAGGTGTGCAGCGCCTGATTTAGCGCTCCACTCACCTCCCGGGGCGGTAAAAGTGAAGTTTCCAGTCAGTGCCGATAATTAGCGCCAGGCGCTAATATTTGCGTCCAGACGATATTTGCGCCCCAAATGGGGCGTGACCTAATTTTTACCCCCAAAAGTCTTGTATAGGCATATAAATAGTAAACGGGTAGTAAGAGGAGGGGTGGGGCCGATTAGGGACCAAAAAGGAGACCTATGCATGGAGGCAGAGGGTATGGCTGAGGTACTAAATGAGTACTTTGCATCTGTCTTCACCAAGGAAGAAGATGCTGCCAAAGTCACAGTGAAAGAGGAGGTAGAGGAGATACTAGATGGGCTAAAAATTGATAAAGAGGAGGTACTAGAAAGACTGGTTGTACTTAAAGTAGATAAGTCACCAGGACCGGATGGGATGCATCCTAGGACGCTGAGGGAAGTAAAGGTGGAAATTGCGGAGGTACTGGCCATAATCTTCCAATCCTCCTTGGATACGGGGGTGGTGCCAGAGGACTGGAGAATTGCAAATGTTACACCCTTGCTCAAAAAAGGGTGTAAGGATAAACCCAGCAACTACAGGCCAGTCAGTTTAACCTCGGTAGTGGGGAAGCTTTTAGAAACAGTAATCAGGGACAAAATTAACAGTCACTTGGACAAGTGTGGATTAATTAAGGAAAGCCAGCACGGGTTTGTTAAAGGCAAATCGTGTTTAACCAACTTGAGTGAATATTTTGATGAGGTAACAGAGAGGGTTGATGAGGGCAATGCGGTTGATGTGGTGTACATGGACTTCCAAAAGGCGTTTGATAAAGTGCCACATAATAGGCTTGCCAGAAAAGTTGAAGCCCATGGAATAAAAGGGACAGTGGCAGCATGGATACGGAATTGGCTAAGTGACAGGAAACAGAGAGTAGTGGTGAACGGTTGTTTTTCGGACTGGAGGAAGGTACACAGTGGTGTTCCCCAGGGGTCGGTTCTAGGACCACTGCTTTTCTTGATATATATTAATGACTTGGACGTGGGTGTACAGGGCACTATCTCAAAATTTGCAGATGACACAAAACTTGGAAGAATAGTGAACAGTGAGGAGGAGAGTGATAGACTTCAAGAGGACATAGACAGGCTGGTGGAATGGGCGGACACGTGGCAGATGAAATTTAACGCAGAATAGTGTGAAATGATACATTTTGGTAGGAAGAACGAGGAGAGGCAATATAAACTAAAGGGTACAATCCTGAAGGGGGTGCATGAACAGAGAGACCTGGGGGTATGTGTGTACAAATCGTTGAAGGTGGCAGGGCAGGTCGAGAAAGTGGTTAAAAAAGCTTACGGGATCCTGGGGTTCATAAATAGAGGTATAGAGTACAAAAGTGTGGAAATTATGATGAACCTGTATAAAACACTGGTTCGGCCCCAACTGGAGTATTGTGTCCAATTCTGGGCACCGCACGTTAGGAAGGATGTGAAGCCCTCAGAGAGGATGCAGAAAAGATTTATTAGAATGGTTCCAGGGATGAGGGACTTCAGTTACGTGGATAGACTGGAGAAACTGGGGCTGTTCTCCTTAGAGCAGAGAAGATTGAGAGGAGATTTGATAGAGGTGTTCAAAATCATGAGGGGTCTGGACAGAGTAGCAGAGAGAGAAACTGTTCCCATTGGTGGAAGGGTCGAGAACCAGAGGACACAGATTTAAGGTGATTGGCAGAAGATCCAAAGGCGACATGAGGAAAAACTTTTTTACGCAGCGAGTGGTGAGGATCTGGAATGCACTGCCTGAGAGGGTGGTGGAGGCAGATTCAATCGTGGCTTTCACAAGGGAATTGGATAAGTACTTGAAGGAAAAAAATTTGCAGGGCTACGGGGAAAGGGCGGGGGAGTGGGACTGGCTGAAGTGATCTTGCAGAGAGCCGGCACGGGCTCGACGGGCCGAATGGCCTCCTTCTGTGCTGTAACCATTCTCTGATTCTTTGATACGATGGGTGCGAGGGCCATGGAGGGGATTTGAACACGAGGATGTGGGAGAATTTTAAAATCGAGGCGTTGTGGGACTGGGAGCCAATGTAGGTCAGCGAGCAGCGTTGGGGAGGGAGAGGCGGCCGGGGGGATGGGTGAACGGGACTTGGTGCGAGTTAGGACACGGGGCAGTCGGGGTTTCAGATGAGCGGATGGTTACGGAGGGTGGAAGGTGAGGAGAGTATTGGGAACGATTCACTCCCGTCTGGGACTGTACGGCCCGTGTGTGTGTGTCTCAGTGTCAGCTCCTGTACATTGTACAGCACACACAGCGGGTAAAAGGGAACGATTCACTCCTGTCTGGGACTGTACGGCCCATGTGTGTGTGTCTCGGTGTCAGCTCCTGTACATTGTACAGCACAGACAGCGGTTAAAAGGGAACGATTCACTCCCGTCTGGGACTGTACGGCCCGTGTGTGTGTCTCAGTGTCAGCTCCTGTACATTGTACAGCACACACAGCGGGTAAAAGGGAACGATTCACTCCCGTCTGGGACTGTACGGCCCGTGTGTGTGTGTCTCAGTGTCAGCTCCTGTACATTGTACAGTACACACAGCGGGTAAAAGGGGACGATTCACTCCCGTCTGGGACTGTACGGCCCGTGTGTGTCTCAGTGTCGGCTCCTGTACATTGTACAGTACACACAGCGGGTAAAAGGGAACGATTCACTCCCGTCTGGGACTGTACGGCCCGTGTGTGTGTCTCAGTGTCGGCTCCTGTACATTGTACAGCACACACAGCGGGTAAAAGGGAACGATTCACTCCCGTCTGGGACTGCACGGCCTGTGTGTGTGTCTCAGTGTCGGCTCCTGTACATTGTACACAGCGGGTAAAAGGGAACGATTGACTCCCGTCTGGGACTGGTAGAATTTTCTAAAGGATTAAAACGTCCCTTTAACATCACAAAAATGTTGTTTGTTATTTTCTGCGTCTTTGTTCTGTGTCTCCATCCTGTGATTAAGGCAGTGAACTTTGAACTTTCGGGGCAAAAGGGCCCATGACCTCAATGTACTGTTGAACAAACAGATGGAGTCGGAAAGAAGCCTTTTGTTAGGCCGGGCGTTGCCATGGAGCCCGTTGTTAGGGAGAGACAGAAAGAGGATTCCGTCATGATGTGGTGTCCAAATCACGGATAAACCTGTCAAACAGGGATCAGGAGGATGATACAGCACAGAGGGAGGCCATTCGGCCCATCGTGCCATCTTTTGAACGAGCTCTCCAATTAGTCCCACGCCCACCGCCCCTCGCTCTTTCCCCCGTTGCCCTGCAAATTTTTCACCTTCAAGTATTTCTCCAATTCCCTTCTGAAAGTTACGATTGAATCTGCTTCCACCGCCCTTTCAGGCAGCGCATTCCAGATCACCACAACTCGCTGCGTAAAGAAATCTCTCCTCATCTCTCCCCTCCCTGGTTCTTTTGCCAATCACCTTAATTCTGTGCCCTCTGGTTACCGACCCTTCTGCCACTAGAAATAGTATCCCTCTATCTACTCTGTCCAAAGCCCTCATGATTTTGACCGCCTCCATTAAATCTCCTCTTAACCTTCTCTGCTCCCAGGAGAACAATCCCAGCTTCTCCAGTCTCTCCACGTAACTGAAGTCCCTCATCCCTGGTACCATTCTGGTCAATCTCCCCTTATCCTTCTCTGCTCTAAGGAGAACAATCCCAGCTTCTCCAGTCTCTCCACGCAACTGAAGTCCCTCATCCCCGGTACCATTCTGGTCAATCTCCTCTGCACCCTCTCCAAAGTCTTGACATCCTTCCTTAAGTGGTGCCCAGA
>JASTWF010001372.1:0-88042 GCA_030390025.1 Squalus acanthias | reverse complement strand
CCGACCCTGACTCTCCACTGCACACTCGCCTCCTTCATCCCTCAGTGACCTAGCCCGACCCTGACTCTCCACTGCACACTCGCCTCCTTCATCCCTCAGTGACCTAGCCCGACCCTGACTCTCCACTGCACACTCGCCTCCTTCATCCCTCAGTGACCTAGCCCGACCCTGACTCTCCACTGCACACTCGCCTCCTTCATCCCTCAGTGACCTAGCCCGACCCTGACTCTCCACTGCACACTCGCCTCCTTCATCCCTCAGTGACCTAGCCCGACCCTGACTCTCCACTGCACACTCGCCTCCTTCATCCCTCAGTGACCTAGCCCGACCCTGACTCTCCACTGCACACTCGCCTCCTTCATCCCTCAGTGACCTAGCCCGACCCTGACTCTCCACTGCACACTCGCCTCCTTCATCCCTCAGTGACCTAGCCCGACCCTGACTCTCCACTGCACACTCGCCTCCTTCATCCCTCAGTGACCTAGCCCGACCCTGACTCTCCACTGCACACTCGCCTCCTTCATCCCTCAGTGACCTAGCCCGACCCTGACTCTCCACTGCACACTCGCCTCCTTCATCCCTCAGTGACCTAGCCCGACCCTGACTCTCCACTGCACACTCGCCTCCTTCATCCCTCAGTGACCTAGCCCGACCCTGACTCTCCACTGCACACTCGCCTCCTTCATCCCTCAGTGACCTAGCCCGACCCTGACTCTCCACTGCACACTCGCCTCCTTCATCCCTCAGTGACCTAGCCCGACCCTGACTCTCCACTGCACACTCGCCTCCTTCATCCCTCAGTGACCTAGCCCGACCCTGACTCTCCACTGCACACTCGCCTCCTTCATCCCTCAGTGACCTAGCCCGACCCTGACTCTCCACTGCACACTCGCCTCCTTCATCCCTCAGTGACCCTAGCCCGACCCTGACTCTCCACTGCACACTCGCCTCCTTCATCCCTCAGTGACCTAGCCCGACCCTGACTCTCCACTGCACACTCGCCTCCTTCATCCCTCAGTGACCTAGCCCGACCCTGACTCTCCACTGCACACTCGCCTCCTTCATCCCTCAGTGACCTAGCCCGACCCTGACTCTCCACTGCACACTCGCCTCCTTCATCCCTCAGTGACCTAGCCCGACCCTGACTCTCCACTGCACACTCGCCTCCTTCATCCCTCAGTGACCTAGCCCGACCCTGACTCTCCACTGCACACTCGCCTCCTTCATCCCTCAGTGACCTAGCCCGACCCTGACTCTCCACTGCACACTCGCCTCCTTCATCCCTCAGTGACCTAGCCCGACCCTGACTCTCCACTGCACACTCGCCTCCTTCATCCCTCAGTGACCTAGCCCGACCCTGACTCTCCACTGCACACTCGCCTCCTTCATCCCTCAGTGACCTAGCCCGACCCTGACTCTCCACTGCACACTCGCCTCCTTCATCCCTCAGTGACCTAGCCCGACCCTGACTCTCCACTGCACACTCGCCTCCTTCATCCCTCAGTGACCTAGCCCGACCCTGACTCTCCACTGCACACTCGCCTCCTTCATCCCTCAGTGACCTAGCCCGACCCTGACTCTCCACTGCACACTCGCCTCCTTCATCCCTCAGTGACCCTAGCCCGACCCTGACTCTCCACTGCACACTCGCCTCCTTCATCCCTCAGTGACCTAGCCCGACCCTGACTCTCCACTGCACACTCGCCTCCTTCATCCCTCAGTGACCTAGCCCGACCCTGACTCTCCACTGCACACTCGCCTCCTTCATCCCTCAGTGACCTAGCCCGACCCTGACTCTCCACTGCACACTCGCCTCCTTCATCCCTCAGTGACCTAGCCCGACCCTGACTCTCCACTGCACACTCGCCTCCTTCATCCCTCAGTGACCTAGCCCGACCCTGACTCTCCACTGCACACTCGCCTCCTTCATCCCTCAGTGACCTAGCCCGACCCTGACTCTCCACTGCACACTCGCCTCCTTCATCCCTCAGTGACCTAGCCCGACCCTGACTCTCCACTGCACACTCGCCTCCTTCATCCCTCAGTGACCTAGCCCGACCCTGACTCTCCACTGCACACTCGCCTCCTTCATCCCTCAGTGACCAAGCCCGACCCTGACTCTCCACTGCACACTCGCCTCCTTCATCCCTCAGTGACCTAGCCCGACCCTGACTCTCCACTGCACACTCGCCTCCTTCATCCCTCAGTGACCTAGCCCGACCCTGACTCTCCACTGCACACTCGCCTCCTTCATCCCTCAGTGACCTAGCCCGACCCTGACTCTCCACTGCACACTCGCCTCCTTCATCCCTCAGTGACCTAGCCCGACCCTGACTCTCCACTGCACACTCGCCTCCTTCATCCCTCAGTGACCTAGCCCGACCCTGACTCTCCACTGCACACTCGCCTCCTTCATCCCTCAGTGACCTAGCCCGACCCTGACTCTCCACTGCACACTCGCCTCCTTCATCCCTCAGTGACCTAGCCCGACCCTGACTCTCCACTGCACACTCGCCTCCTTCATCCCTCAGTGACCTAGCCCGACCCTGACTCTCCACTGCACACTCGCCTCCTTCATCCCTCAGTGACCTAGCCCGACCCTGACTCTCCACTGCACACTCGCCTCCTTCATCCCTCAGTGACCTAGCCCGACCCTGACTCTCCACTGCACACTCGCCTCCTTCATCCCTCAGTGACCTAGCCCGACCCTGACTCTCCACTGCACACTCGCCTCCTTCATCCCTCAGTGACCTAGCCCGACCCTGACTCTCCACTGCACACTCGCCTCCTTCATCCCTCAGTGACCTAGCCCGACCCTGACTCTCCACTGCACACTCGCCTCCTTCATCCCTCAGTGACCTAGCCCGACCCTGACTCTCCACTGCACACTCGCCTCCTTCATCCCTCAGTGACCTAGCCCGACCCTGACTCTCCACTGCACACTCGCCTCCTTCATCCCTCAGTGACCTAGCCCGACCCTGACTCTCCACTGCACACTCGCCTCCTTCATCCCTCAGTGACCTAGCCCGACCCTGACTCTCCACTGCACACTCGCCTCCTTCATCCCTCAGTGACCTAGCCCGACCCTGACTCTCCACTGCACACTCGCCTCCTTCATCCCTCAGTGACCTAGCCCGACCCTGACTCTCCACTGCACACTCGCCTCCTTCATCCCTCAGTGACCTAGCCCGACCCTGACTCTCCACTGCACACTCGCCTCCTTCATCCCTCAGTGACCTAGCCCGACCCTGACTCTCCACTGCACACTCGCCTCCTTCATCCCTCAGTGACCTAGCCCGACCCTGACTCTCCACTGCACACTCGCCTCCTTCATCCCTCAGTGACCTAGCCCGACCCTGACTCTCCACTGCACACTCGCCTCCTTCATCCCTCAGTGACCTAGCCCGACCCTGACTCTCCACTGCACACTCGCCTCCTTCATCCCTCAGTGACCTAGCCCGACCCTGACTCTCCACTGCACACTCGCCTCCTTCATCCCTCAGTGACCTAGCCCGACCCTGACTCTCCACTGCACACTCGCCTCCTTCATCCCTCAGTGACCTAGCCCGACCCTGACTCTCCACTGCACACTCGCCTCCTTCATCCCTCAGTGACCTAGCCCGACCCTGACTCTCCACTGCACACTCGCCTCCTTCATCCCTCAGTGACCTAGCCCGACCCTGACTCTCCACTGCACACTCGCCTCCTTCATCCCTCAGTGACCTAGCCCGACCCTGACTCTCCACTGCACACTCGCCTCCTTCATCCCTCAGTGACCTAGCCCGACCCTGACTCTCCACTGCACACTCGCCTCCTTCATCCCTCAGTGACCTAGCCCGACCCTGACTCTCCACTGCACACTCGCCTCCTTCATCCCTCAGTGACCTAGCCCGACCCTGACTCTCCACTGCACACTCGCCTCCTTCATCCCTCAGTGACCTAGCCCGACCCTGACTCTCCACTGCACACTCGCCTCCTTCATCCCTCAGTGACCTAGCCCGACCCTGACTCTCCACTGCACACTCGCCTCCTTCATCCCTCAGTGACCTAGCCCGACCCTGACTCTCCACTGCACACTCGCCTCCTTCATCCCTCAGTGACCTAGCCCGACCCTGACTCTCCACTGCACACTCGCCTCCTTCATCCCTCAGTGACCTAGCCCGACCCTGACTCTCCACTGCACACTCGCCTCCTTCATCCCTCAGTGACCTAGCCCGACCCTGACTCTCCACTGCACACTCGCCTCCTTCATCCCTCAGTGACCTAGCCCGACCCTGACTCTCCACTGCACACTCGCCTCCTTCATCCCTCAGTGACCTAGCCCGACCCTGACTCTCCACTGCACACTCGCCTCCTTCATCCCTCAGTGACCTAGCCCGACCCTGACTCTCCACTGCACACTCGCCTCCTTCATCCCTCAGTGACCTAGCCCGACCCTGACTCTCCACTGCACACTCGCCTCCTTCATCCCTCAGTGACCTAGCCCGACCCTGACTCTCCACTGCACACTCGCCTCCTTCATCCCTCAGTGACCTAGCCCGACCCTGACTCTCCACTGCACACTCGCCTCCTTCATCCCTCAGTGACCTAGCCCGACCCTGACTCTCCACTGCACACTCGCCTCCTTCATCCCTCAGTGACCTAGCCCGACCCTGACTCTCCACTGCACACTCGCCTCCTTCATCCCTCAGTGACCTAGCCCGACCCTGACTCTCCACTGCACACTCGCCTCCTTCATCCCTCAGTGACCTAGCCCGACCCTGACTCTCCACTGCACACTCGCCTCCTTCATCCCTCAGTGACCTAGCCCGACCCTGACTCTCCACTGCACACTCGCCTCCTTCATCCCTCAGTGACCTAGCCCGACCCTGACTCTCCACTGCACACTCGCCTCCTTCATCCCTCAGTGACCTAGCCCGACCCTGACTCTCCACTGCACACTCGCCTCCTTCATCCCTCAGTGACCTAGCCCGACCCTGACTCTCCACTGCACACTCGCCTCCTTCATCCCTCAGTGACCTAGCCCGACCCTGACTCTCCACTGCACACTCGCCTCCTTCATCCCTCAGTGACCTAGCCCGACCCTGACTCTCCACTGCACACTCGCCTCCTTCATCCCTCAGTGACCTAGCCCGACCCTGACTCTCCACTGCACACTCGCCTCCTTCATCCCTCAGTGACCTAGCCCGACCCTGACTCTCCACTGCACACTCGCCTCCTTCATCCCTCAGTGACCTAGCCCGACCCTGACTCTCCACTGCACACTCGCCTCCTTCATCCCTCAGTGACCTAGCCCGACCCTGACTCTCCACTGCACACTCGCCTCCTTCATCCCTCAGTGACCTAGCCCGACCCTGACTCTCCACTGCACACTCGCCTCCTTCATCCCTCAGTGACCTAGCCCGACCCTGACTCTCCACTGCACACTCGCCTCCTTCATCCCTCAGTGACCTAGCCCGACCCTGACTCTCCACTGCACACTCGCCTCCTTCATCCCTCAGTGACCTAGCCCGACCCTGACTCTCCACTGCACACTCGCCTCCTTCATCCCTCAGTGACCTAGCCCGACCCTGACTCTCCACTGCACACTCGCCTCCTTCATCCCTCAGTGACCTAGCCCGACCCTGACTCTCCACTGCACACTCGCCTCCTTCATCCCTCAGTGACCTAGCCCGACCCTGACTCTCCACTGCACACTCGCCTCCTTCATCCCTCAGTGACCTAGCCCGACCCTGACTCTCCACTGCACACTCGCCTCCTTCATCCCTCAGTGACCTAGCCCGACCCTGACTCTCCACTGCACACTCGCCTCCTTCATCCCTCAGTGACCTAGCCCGACCCTGACTCTCCACTGCACACTCGCCTCCTTCATCCCTCAGTGACCTAGCCCGACCCTGACTCTCCACTGCACACTCGCCTCCTTCATCCCTCAGTGACCTAGCCCGACCCTGACTCTCCACTGCACACTCGCCTCCTTCATCCCTCAGTGACCTAGCCCGACCCTGACTCTCCACTGCACACTCGCCTCCTTCATCCCTCAGTGACCTAGCCCGACCCTGACTCTCCACTGCACACTCGCCTCCTTCATCCCTCAGTGACCTAGCCCGACCCTGACTCTCCACTGCACACTCGCCTCCTTCATCCCTCAGTGACCTAGCCCGACCCTGACTCTCCACTGCACACTCGCCTCCTTCATCCCTCAGTGACCTAGCCCGACCCTGACTCTCCACTGCACACTCGCCTCCTTCATCCCTCAGTGACCTAGCCCGACCCTGACTCTCCACTGCACACTCGCCTCCTTCATCCCTCAGTGACCTAGCCCGACCCTGACTCTCCACTGCACACTCGCCTCCTTCATCCCTCAGTGACCTAGCCCGACCCTGACTCTCCACTGCACACTCGCCTCCTTCATCCCTCAGTGACCTAGCCCGACCCTGACTCTCCACTGCACACTCGCCTCCTTCATCCCTCAGTGACCTAGCCCGACCCTGACTCTCCACTGCACACTCGCCTCCTTCATCCCTCAGTGACCTAGCCCGACCCTGACTCTCCACTGCACACTCGCCTCCTTCATCCCTCAGTGACCTAGCCCGACCCTGACTCTCCACTGCACACTCGCCTCCTTCATCCCTCAGTGACCTAGCCCGACCCTGACTCTCCACTGCACACTCGCCTCCTTCATCCCTCAGTGACCTAGCCCGACCCTGACTCTCCACTGCACACTCGCCTCCTTCATCCCTCAGTGACCTAGCCCGACCCTGACTCTCCACTGCACACTCGCCTCCTTCATCCCTCAGTGACCTAGCCCGACCCTGACTCTCCACTGCACACTCGCCTCCTTCATCCCTCAGTGACCTAGCCCGACCCTGACTCTCCACTGCACACTCGCCTCCTTCATCCCTCAGTGACCTAGCCCGACCCTGACTCTCCACTGCACACTCGCCTCCTTCATCCCTCAGTGACCTAGCCCGACCCTGACTCTCCACTGCACACTCGCCTCCTTCATCCCTCAGTGACCTAGCCCGACCCTGACTCTCCACTGCACACTCGCCTCCTTCATCCCTCAGTGACCTAGCCCGACCCTGACTCTCCACTGCACACTCGCCTCCTTCATCCCTCAGTGACCTAGCCCGACCCTGACTCTCCACTGCACACTCGCCTCCTTCATCCCTCAGTGACCTAGCCCGACCCTGACTCTCCACTGCACACTCGCCTCCTTCATCCCTCAGTGACCTAGCCCGACCCTGACTCTCCACTGCACACTCGCCTCCTTCATCCCTCAGTGACCTAGCCCGACCCTGACTCTCCACTGCACACTCGCCTCCTTCATCCCTCAGTGACCTAGCCCGACCCTGACTCTCCACTGCACACTCGCCTCCTTCATCCCTCAGTGACCTAGCCCGACCCTGACTCTCCACTGCACACTCGCCTCCTTCATCCCTCAGTGACCTAGCCCGACCCTGACTCTCCACTGCACACTCGCCTCCTTCATCCCTCAGTGACCTAGCCCGACCCTGACTCTCCACTGCACACTCGCCTCCTTCATCCCTCAGTGACCTAGCCCGACCCTGACTCTCCACTGCACACTCGCCTCCTTCATCCCTCAGTGACCTAGCCCGACCCTGACTCTCCACTGCACACTCGCCTCCTTCATCCCTCAGTGACCTAGCCCGACCCTGACTCTCCACTGCACACTCGCCTCCTTCATCCCTCAGTGACCTAGCCCGACCCTGACTCTCCACTGCACACTCGCCTCCTTCATCCCTCAGTGACCTAGCCCGACCCTGACTCTCCACTGCACACTCGCCTCCTTCATCCCTCAGTGACCTAGCCCGACCCTGACTCTCCACTGCACACTCGCCTCCTTCATCCCTCAGTGACCTAGCCCGACCCTGACTCTCCACTGCACACTCGCCTCCTTCATCCCTCAGTGACCTAGCCCGACCCTGACTCTCCACTGCACACTCGCCTCCTTCATCCCTCAGTGACCTAGCCCGACCCTGACTCTCCACTGCACACTCGCCTCCTTCATCCCTCAGTGACCTAGCCCGACCCTGACTCTCCACTGCACACTCGCCTCCTTCATCCCTCAGTGACCTAGCCCGACCCTGACTCTCCACTGCACACTCGCCTCCTTCATCCCTCAGTGACCTAGCCCGACCCTGACTCTCCACTGCACACTCGCCTCCTTCATCCCTCAGTGACCTAGCCCGACCCTGACTCTCCACTGCACACTCGCCTCCTTCATCCCTCAGTGACCTAGCCCGACCCTGACTCTCCACTGCACACTCGCCTCCTTCATCCCTCAGTGACCTAGCCCGACCCTGACTCTCCACTGCACACTCGCCTCCTTCATCCCTCAGTGACCTAGCCCGACCCTGACTCTCCACTGCACACTCGCCTCCTTCATCCCTCAGTGACCTAGCCCGACCCTGACTCTCCACTGCACACTCGCCTCCTTCATCCCTCAGTGACCTAGCCCGACCCTGACTCTCCACTGCACACTCGCCTCCTTCATCCCTCAGTGACCTAGCCCGACCCTGACTCTCCACTGCACACTCGCCTCCTTCATCCCTCAGTGACCTAGCCCGACCCTGACTCTCCACTGCACACTCGCCTCCTTCATCCCTCAGTGACCTAGCCCGACCCTGACTCTCCACTGCACACTCGCCTCCTTCATCCCTCAGTGACCTAGCCCGACCCTGACTCTCCACTGCACACTCGCCTCCTTCATCCCTCAGTGACCTAGCCCGACCCTGACTCTCCACTGCACACTCGCCTCCTTCATCCCTCAGTGACCTAGCCCGACCCTGACTCTCCACTGCACACTCGCCTCCTTCATCCCTCAGTGACCTAGCCCGACCCTGACTCTCCACTGCACACTCGCCTCCTTCATCCCTCAGTGACCTAGCCCGACCCTGACTCTCCACTGCACACTCGCCTCCTTCATCCCTCAGTGACCTAGCCCTACCCTGACTCTCCACTGCACACTCGCCTCCTTCATCCCTCAGTGACCTAGCCCGACCTGACTCTCCACTGCACACTCGCCTCCTTCATCCCACAGTGACCGAGCCCGACCTGACTCTCCAATGTGCGGGTTAGGTTGATTTGGCTATGATAAAAAAATTGACCCTTAGTGTTAGGGGGATTAAATGCGTGGGGTTACGGGGATAGGGTGGGACATGTGCCGGTGCAGGCTCGATGGGCCGAAATGGCATCTATCTGCACTGTGGAGATTCTGTGATTCTGTGATCCCTCAGTGACCTAGCCCAACCTGACTCTCCACTGCACACTCGCCTCCTTCATCCCTCAGTGACCTAGCCCAACCTGACTCTCCACTGCACACTCGCCTCCTTCATCCCTCAGTGACCTAGCCCGACCCTGACTCTCCACTGCACACTCTCCTCCTTCATCCCTCAGTGACCTCGCCCTGCCCTGACTCTCCACTGCACACTTGCCTCCTTCATCCCTCAGTGATCTAGCCCGACCCTGAATTTAACTACTTGAACTACTATAGGTGCAGAGTGATGAGCCATTGTCCTTGTGTCAGGCCATGGCTCAGTTGGTAGCACCCTCGCCTCTGAGTCAGAAGGTTGTGGGTTGAAGTTCCCACTCCAGAGACTTGAGCACAGAAATCTAGGCTGACGCTCCAGTGCAGTGCTGAGGTAGTGCTGCACTGTCGGAGGTGCTGTCTTTTGGATGTGATGTTGAACTGAGGTCTCGTCTACTCTTTCGGGTGGACGTAAAAGATCCCAGGGCTCTATTTCGAAGAAGAACAAGGGAGTTCTCCCTGGTGTCCTGGCCAATATTTATCCCTCAATCAACATCACAGAAACAGATTATCTGGTCATTATCACATTGCTGTTTGTGGGAGCTTGCCTGCGCTCATTGGCTGCTACGTTTCCCACATTACAACAATAGCTACACTTCAAAATTTACTTCATTGGCTGTAAAGCGCTTTGGGCGGTCCGGTGGTCGTGAAAGGCGCTATATGAATGCAAGTCTTTCTTTCTCTAAATATCACAAACAGATGCACAATAAGGGAAATCAATCTCCGTACCTTTAACTAACAGCGACATGGAGCGAGGGCAATGAATGAGCTTTAAACACCTGGTCCACTTGGCACTGAAGTGTCTGAAACTCAGAACCGGAACTCCAGGGAAACACAATACTGAACATGGCGGATGCCCTTACCCAGAGTGCCCAGCGCCGGTGAATACGGCCTATCTCCATCAGCAGGGGCGCAGCGCGCAGGCGCGGGAAGGGCTGGTTCCGGAGCCCGCCTTCCTGCGCGGAGCATGCGCGGTGCGGCTCCAGGAAACTGAGCGGGGGCGAGCGCGGCCTCAGCAACACCGAGTGCGCGTCTCAGGCCCCGAATCAGAGCGGCCGGGCCCGGCACCAGGAAACCCAGGGTGCAGCGCCTCCCCCAGACAGGAGAAACCACAACTGGCATCGACACAGCAGAGCCGCCAATCCAGAGCCGGCTTGTATCAGGGCGGGCGCTGGATGCGGAAGTCGGTCCCTGGCCGCCTGTCGAGGTCTTTTTGTTGCTTCAGTTTGAGCTGGAGTGGAGATGGAGGAGAAGCTGCTGGGTTTAACCCCCAGTACTTCTGAGCCCAGGAGGACCCAACAATTTCCAATGTGAGACTGTCAAGGGAGGTGGATTCTGGGGGAGATTAGGTTGTTAAACAGACACTGTCCCTACAATGTAAAAGAGTATTGTTTTAGAAACAAGTATTTCTCGAGAGGCTTTTAATCTATTTTACACATACAGATTTTTTTCATTCATTCTTGGGATCTGGGCGTCACGGGCAAGGCCAGCATATGTTGCCAATCGCCAGTTTCCCGTTGAGAAGGTGATGGTGAGCCTTCGTCATGAACCACTGCAGTCCGTGTGGTGAAGGTACTGACTTAGAGGGGAACTGGGCGGTGATGTTGTTCCCATACACCTGCTGCCCTCGTCCTTCTAGGTGGTGGAGTTCGCGGGTTTTGGAGGTTCTGTCAAAGTTCAGGTCGAGTTGCAGATGTATAAAATCCCTTTCTTTTGACCCTTCCACGCGTCCCGCCCCCCCCCCCCCCCCCCCAACGACAACCTCTCTCTCTCCTCCCATCGAGGCTAGACTCGTGTGTCGGCCCAGACCGGGTGGTGGATTCCCTTCCCTGAAGGACATTAGTGAACCAGTTGGGTTTTTATGACAATCCAGCAGCTTTCATGGTCACTTTTTTCTAATGACCAGATTCATTGAGCTCAATTTCACAACCTGCCTTTGTTTTTTTGTGGGTTCTCTCTCATGCTCCCTTTTTCCTGTTTTAAATTCATTTTACAGGGTATTAGAAGAGGAGGATTAGCAGACGGGAAGCTCAAACCAAACATCGCATCAAGACCTGACGAAGTCACTCGATTCATCGGACCTGAATATCATCGGCCTTTGAACGCGGAAGCAAAAAGCACCGTTCACAGCGGGGAGAAACCGTACACGTGTTGTGTGTGTGGACGAGGATTCAGCCGATCCTGTGGCCTGTCGAGACACAAGCGCAGTCACACCGGGGAGAAACGGTGTAAATGTGGGGATTGTGAGAAGGGATTCAAATATCCGTCTGAGCTGGAAACTCAACGGTGCAATCACACCGGGGAGAGGCCGTTCACCTGCTCTGTCTGTGGCAAGAGATGCACTTATTTCTCTGCCTTGCTGATACATCAGTGGGTTCACACTAACGAGAGAGAGTTTAAATGCATCGAGTGGGTGAAGAGCTTTAAACGCCCTGAGACACTGATAGAGTACCAGCACATTCACAGCGGTTACACATTGTTCAACTGCTCTCACTGTGGGAAGAGGTTCAGGGCATCATCGCACGAGTTCACACCAGTGAGATGCCATTCACCTGCTCCGTGTGTGGGAAGGGATTCACTCGTTCATCCACCCTGCTGACACACCAGCGAGTTCACACTGGGAAGAGGCCGTTCACCTGCTCAGTGTGTGGGAAGAGATTTACTCAGTCATCCCACCTGCTGACACACCAACTTGTTCACACTGATAAGAGACCTTTTAAATGTTCTGATTGTGAGAAGAGATTTAAAAGCAGAAGTGATCTGCTGAGACACCAGCGCAGCCACTCTGGGGCGAGACCCTTCACCTGCTCCGAGTGTGGGAAAGGATTTATTAATTCATCCACTCTGCTGAAGCACTGGCGAGTTCACACTGACGAGAGACCTTTTAAATGCCCGGACTGTGGGAAGTGCTATAAAAGTTCCGGGGACCTAACATGCCATCAAACTGTTCACACTGACGAGAGACCATTCAGGTGCTCTCACTGCGGGACTGGGTTCAGGCGATCATCTGAACTCACTGTACACCAGCGCACTCACACTGGGGAGAGGCCGTTCACCTGCTCCGTGTGTGGGAAGGGATTCACTCACTCATCCAGCCTGCTGACACACCAGCGAGTTCACTCTGATGAGAGACCTTTTACATGTTCTGACTGTGAGAAGAGATTTAAAAGCAAAAAGGATCTGCTGGGACACCAACGTATTCACACTGGGGAGAGGCCATTCACCTGCTCTGAGTGTGGGAAGGGATTCATTCGGAAAGCCCACATGCTGACACACCAGCGAGTTCACAAGTGACTGCAGGGGTTGGATTCTGCTGTTATTGCTGCTGTTAATCACATCCGGGACTGAACCATGTTCATTCTGACAGTTGGAGCTTGTTTCTACTGATAAACTCCAGCCCAGTTACAGGGGTTATTAATATTTTGGATAGATGTCAAATAAATCAGCTTTGTGTTAAACTCATTGATGTAGATTTTTGTCTTTCCCACCTGAGTGTTTAGCATCACCTGGCTGGAGCTCAGAAAGGACAATCTGGGGGAGGATCGTACGGCGGGAACAGAACTTCAGCCTGGACACAGTCCTTCAGGGCCACACTGAGAGGGGCAAACGGCACTTTGGTCTTTCTCGTCTCTCTTCACTGACAGCAAAGTCGCCATGTGGGTTAATCTTGAGGCCTGTAAGAAACGTGTCCCAGCCGCTCTCTCCCATGGTTCAGAGCTCCTGGGCACGGAACAGAAGGCTCCTTTACAACTGTGTTTAGAGTCAGGAAGAACAACGGTGAATGCTGGAAACATGCTGTCAAATCAGAGATTGGTGTAAAACTGCGATCTGTTCCTGACTGAAAGTGAAACAGCAGGTTTAAGTTTCCAGTCTAAAGATGACTGTGGTAATTATTCTGTGAAGATTTACCGTGTTTGTGTGACAGTCCTGAGTCTACCAGTTTAAGGCAGGTGTTAACCCATTTAAAATAAACCGTTTAAAATAAATTAGTTAAAGTCCATATTAAAATAGCAGAGGGACAATTATACAACAGACATTTGATCTCCAGATAAAGAAGGATCTGCAGAGTGTTTCCAGGAATTCCCTGTTTTATTGATGTGCGTGTTAGTCACCAGGATAACTAAAAATACACGACCCGGAACATCCACGGGGATGCGATCCCGACAGTTACTCTGGGATTACTCCGGCTGTGGAACTCCATCACTGACCCTGCTGAAGCTTGTAGGCTCAGGGAGTGGGGCCTCCAGGGATGGACGGTAAGAAAGCTGGGTTTCAGTATCCTGACAAATATATGGTGAGGAACCAGAGGAATCCTTACTGAGGAACCGTCGGGGGTTTTAGCTGCCAGCGTAGGTCTCGGGGTGAACGATGTCTGACTCCCCGAACTGTCTTACATTGAACCCAGTTCAGATCAAGGTGAGTTCAGTTTATAGGAGAATAGGGACAAATATCACCCACAATTGAGGGAGTCAAAAGCAGCCATTAGAGAAGCTAAGAGATCTTTTGGAAGATGGTGCACAATTGTGGTAATAATAGTAAAAGCTTTTCCAGCTGTGTCAGGAGTCAGAAGACATAGTTACACAGAGTTACATCGAATTACAGAGTCTACAGCACAGGAACAGGCCATTCGGCCCAACTGGTCAATGCCGGTGTTTCTGCTCCACACGAGTCTCCTCCCACCACTCTTCATCGAACCCTATTAGCATATCCTTCTATTCCTTTCTCCCTCATGTGCTTATCCACCTTCCCCATGAATGCATCTGTGCTATTTGCCTCAACTACTCCTTGTGGTAGCACGTTCCACATTCTTACCTCTCTTTGGGTAAAGAAGTTTCTCCTGAATTCCCCATTGGATTTATTAGAGACTGTGTTATATTTATGACCTGTAGTTTTGGACTCCCCCACAAGTGGAAACATTTTCTCCAGGTCCACCCTCTATAACCTTTTCATAATCTTAAAGACCTCGATCAGGTCACCCATCGGCCTTCTCTTTACTCTAGAGAAAAGAGCCCCAGCCTGTTCAGCCTTTCCGGATAAATATATCCTCTCAGTTCTAGGATCATCCTTGCAAAGCCTTTTTCAACCTTCTCCAGTGCCTCGATATCCTTTTTATAATATGGTGACCAGAACTGTGCACTGTACGCCAAGTGTGGTCTAACCAATGTCCTATGCAAGTTCAACATAACTTCTCTGCTGTTCAATTCTATCCCTCTAGAAATGAGCCCCAGTCCATTGTTTGCTTCTTTTATGGCCTCATTAACCTGCGTCGCTACTTTTAGTGATTTGTGTATCTGGACCCCGAGATCCCTTTGCTCTTCTACCCCATTTAGATTCTTATGTTACAAGTAGTGTGTGGCCTCCTTATTATTCCTACCAAAATGCACCACCTCACACTTAGCTATATTGAAATTTATTTGCGAATTACCCTCCCATTCTGCAAATTTATTAATGTCTTCTTGCATTTTCTCGCAGTCTTCCTCAGTATTAACTCTACCCCGCAATTTGGTGTCATCGACAAATTTTGAAATTGTACTTCTGATTCCCAAGTCCAAATCCTTCATGTAAATTGTGAACAACAGCATCGATCCCTGTGGAACACCACTTCCCACCTTTTGCCAGTTGGAGTAGCCACTCCTAACCCCTGCTCTCTGTTTTCTGTTTGTAACCAGCTTGTTATCCATAAACAGTTTGTACAATCTACAAGATGACCAAGGTGTGGAGTTTGTTTGGTCTGTAAATCCTCCCCTTCTAATCCCCTGTAAAAAGAGTTTACAAAAGTCATCACTGGAAGTACAGGATAGAAATTCAGAACAGACAATTCGCATTTATACAGAACATTACTTTCTCTTGTTCCTCTAAAACTAAATCCCAGTCGCGCACACACTCCCTCATCCCTGTGCTGAAATCCAAACCCATCGCACCATTTCCAAATTGTCCCACTACTCTGGCTGGGTTCAGTTCTACACCCACTGGTGTAGGGATACAGATATTCCAGTGATTTAGTGGAACTGGACATTAGGCAGTCAAAGAAAGACACACTGCTCTGGACTTCAGTTAATCAAAAGTTACCTTTAATCATTTAACAGTTCACACAAGCATCAAGCAATAGATAAATGTGAAGACCAAGGATTTCAGCGTTAAGGTGGGAGAGCGATCAGCTCTTGTCGCACTGGAGGTTCTTCTGTTTGGATGACTTCTTCCAGGCGAAGCTTCTGCCATCATCAACTAGTAATGGAGCAATGGGTGGCCTTAAAAGAGGAGGTGGTTCGGGTACAGTTTTGGTACAAGGGGGAAAGGGAGAGCAACCAAAGCCAGAGCTCCCTGAATGAGTTAGAGAGTAGGATGAAGCAGAAAAAGGGGCGTATAACAGATGTCAGCTTGATAATACAAGGGAGAGTCAGGCTGAATATAAAAAGTACAGAGGACAAGTGAAAAAGAAAATAAGAGGGGCAAAGAGACAGTATGAGAATAGATTGGCAGCTAACATAAAAGGAATCCAAAGGTCTTTTATCAGCATATTAACAGTAAAATAGTAGTCAGAGGAATGGTGGGGCTGATTAGGGACCAAAATAGAGATCTATTGCTGGCGGCAGAAGGCATGGCTGAGGTACTAAATGAGTACTTTGCATCGGTGTTTACCAAGGAAGAGGACTTTGCCAAAGCTATGGTAAACAAGGAGGTTGTTGGGATACAGGATGAGATAAAAATAGATAAAGAGGAGGCACTAGAAAGGCTGGCGGTTCTTAAAGTGGATAAGTCACCCCGTCCGGATGGGATGCAGTCGAGGTAGCTGAGGGAAGGGTAGAAATTGCTGAGGTGCTGGCCACAATCTTCCAATCCTCCTTAGATACAGGGCTGGGACCAAAGGACTGGAGGATTGCAAATACTACACCCTTGTTCATGAAAGGGGAGAAGGATAAATCTGGCAATTACAGGCTAGTCAGTTTAACATTGGTGGTGGAGAAGCTTTTAGAAACAATAATCCAGGAGAAAACTAACAGCCACTTGGGTAAGTATGACTAATAAAGCAGAGCCAGCACGGATTTGTTAAAGGCAAATCGTGTTTGACGATGTTGACTGAGTTTTTTGATGAGGTAATGGAGGGTGAAGGTGTAAAACGGGCAGGAAATTCAATCCAGTCAGGTGGGGGAGGTTCAAATTACCCCCTGCATATCTGAACTAGAAGGACAACTACTAAAAATGGCCAAAAGACAATAAAATAACGATGGAAACAGCCTGAGCAGTTCCGCAGCAACATGAATCCCCAAATGGGAAGCTTTCTGCTTTTTAACCTCGTACACTATTTATCGACAAAGTACATCTCGAATTATCAACAGCAAGCTGCAATATCACTTATTGGAATATGATTGTTTGACTAAGTAAGAGTTTAGCCAAAGAACTACCTGCAGTTATTTTACAAATATAGTATTTTCTTACTTTAAGCAAACCCTTTGAAGTTTTCTTTGGCCTTTTACTTTTTGTTGTGTGTGTTTTTTTCTCTTTAGGTCCCTGCACACAACCAAAGCATTCTCAGCTGAGGGAACAGGTGGGCAGCTTGCTCTGACCCTGCCGTTCTACTGTGACCCGTGGGCTCTCACCCTCCAAATGTACTTCCTTGTGGGGACAGGCTCACTTTCTGTTGACCCCCCTCTTTCTTCCCGACAGTCCAGTGGGGATTAAGGATTTGCAGTGTGAGGGAGAATGGGCATAAACCCACATCCCACCATTCTTTGGTGCCATTTGTTGAGCTGGCATGCTGTGCCCGTCTCCGTTAATGACTTCTGATGTTCTTCAGTTTTTTGAAGCAGAAACAGTGTCCACAAAGAGCTACTTGTGCTTCAAAAGACTCGAGCCGCTCGGCCAACCAGCCACGTGGACTTTCAGTCCAACATATAATCCATCGATCGATCGATCACTCATTTCATTCATTCAGTAACGGCAGATTTTACTATCTTACACCACATTCTGTGTATTTAAGATAGTATCTGAGGACTATCTGAATTGATGTTGATAAATTATTGGGAGGGTAGAAGTGGTGCGATGCTCAACACTAAGAGTCGGACTGTTTCCGATTCACCAATTGAACACTTTGCTCTCACCAACGTGCGCGGTCCCTTTAAATGTGCTGCGCGGTTTCTCTCCCAGCGGCAGGAGCTGGTGAGCGGCCTGCGCGGGGCCTCGCCATTGCTGCGCCACCGTGCAGCCGCGCACCTCAGGGGCAACATTGGTGTGCGGCCCTCAACAGCTCACCACAACTTGTTAAGTGGCCCTCCAGCCCCAATCATTGCCCAGCCCTGCCCGAAACCATCTTTAACGGGATTCTGACTCCTGACGGAGCTGGGAAAGATTTTGCCATTTTTACCACAATTGACACCATCTTCTTTTCCAAAGATCGCTGAGCTTCTCTAATGGCTGCTTTTGTCTCCCTCGACTGTGGGTGATATTTCTCTCTATTCTCCTATAAACTGAATTCATCTTGATCTCAACTGGGTTCAATGTAAGAGTTCAGGGAGTCAGGCATCATTCACCCCTAGACCTACGCTGGCCGGTGAAACCCCAGTCATTTCCTCAGTAAGGATTCCTCTGGTTCCTCACCATATATTTGTCAGGATACCGAAACCCAGCTTTCTTACCGTCCACTCCTGGAGGCCCCACTCCCTGAGCCTACAACCTTCAGCAGGGTCAGTGGTGGGGTTCAACAGCAGGAGTGAACCCAACTGTTAGAGTGAACATGGTTCAGTCCTGGATGTGATTAACAGCAGCAATAACAGCAGATTTCAACCCCTGCCGTCACTTGTGAACTCGCTGGTGTTTCCGCAGGTTGGATGAGTGAGTGAATCCCTTCCCACACTCGGAACAGATGAACGGCCTCTCCCCAGTGTGAGTGCGCTGGTGTGTCCGCAGGTCACATGACCGAGTGAATCCCTTCCCACACACGGAACAGGTGAACGGTCTCTCCCCAGTGTGAACACGCTGGTGTGTCAGAAGGTGCGAAGTACTGTTGAATCCCTTCCCACACACGGAACAGGTGAACGGCCAATCCCCAGTGTGAGTGCGTTGGTGTGCCAACAGTTCGTTTTTGCTTTTAAAGCTCTGCTCACAGTCAGAACATTTAAAAGGTCTCTTATCAGTGTGAACAAGCTGGTGTCTCAGCAGGGTGGATGAACAAGTGAATCTCTTCCCACACTCGGAGCAGCTGAACGGCCTCTCCCCAGTGTGAACTTGCTGGTGTGTCAGCAGATCCTTTTTGCTTTTAAAGCTCTTCTCACAGTCAGAACATTGAAAAGGTCTCACATTGGTGTGAACAAGTTGGTGTGTCAGCAGGTGGGATGAAGAAGTGAATCCCTTCCCACACACGGAGCAGGTGAACGGCCTCTCCCCAGTGTGAACTTGCTGGTGTATCAGCAGATCCTTTTTGCTTTTAAAGCTCTTCTCACAGTCAGAACATTTAAAAGGTCTCACATTGGTGTGAACAAGTTGGTGTCTCAGTAGCTGGGATGACTGAGTGAGTCCCTTCCCACACACGGAGCAGGTGAACGGCCTCTCCCCAGTGTGAACTCGCTGGTGTGTCAGCAGGTCACATGACCGAGTGAATCCCTTCCCACAGACGGAGCAGGTGAACGGTCTCTCCCCGGTGTGACTGCGCCAATGAATTTCCAGCTCAGATGGGTAACTGAATCCTTTCCCACAGTCACTACATTTCCAGGGTTTCTCCCCAGTGTGAACTCGCTGGTGTGTCAGCAGGTCACATGACCGAGTGAATCCCTTCCCACACACGGAGCAGGTGAACGGCCTCTCCCCAGTGTGACTGCGCCAATGAATTTCCAGTTGATATGGGTAATCGAATCCTTTCCCACAGTCTCCACATTTCCACGGTTTCTCCCCGGTGTGAATGCGCTTGTGTCTCGACAGACTAGAGGATCGACTGAATCCTCGTCCACACACAGAACACGTGTACGGTTTCTCCCCGCTGTGAACGGGGCTTTTTGCTTCCATGTTATGTTTGATATTCAGGTCCCGATGAATTGAGTGACTCTGTCAGATCTGGATGTGGTATTTGAGTTAAATTTCCTGTCTACAAATCCTCCCCTTCGAATACCCTGTAAAATGAATATAAAACAGGAAAAAGGGAGTGAGAGAGAGAACCCACAAAAACACAAAGACAGGTTGTGAAATTGAGCTCAATGAATCTGGCAATTTGTGGGGCCGGTAATAGAAAAAAAGTAACGATGAAAGCTGCCAGATTGTCACTAAAATCCCAACTGGTTCACTAATGTCCCTCAGGGATATGGGGATTGGGCGGGAAAGTCAAGTTGAGGTCGAAGATCAGCCATGATCTTATTGAATGGCGGAGCAGGCTCGAGGGGCCGTATGGCCCACTCCTGCTCCTAATTCTTGTATTCTTATGGAAGGGAACCTGCCACCCTACCTGTCCCACGACTTCTACCGCCTAGAAGGAAAAGAGCAGCAGGTACATGGGAACACCATCATCTGCAAGTCACACACCATCCTGACTTGGACATAGATTGCCGTTCCTTCATCGTCGCTGGGTCAAAATCCTGGAACTCCCTCCCTAACAGCACTGTGGGAACACCTTCACCACACGGACTGCAGCGGTTCAAGAAGGCGGCTCACCACCACCTTCTCAACAGGAAACTGGGGACTGACAACATATGCTGGCCTTGCCAGCGACGTTCACATCCCAAGAATGAATAAAACAAATCTGCATATGTAAAATGGATTAAAAGCCTCTCCAGAAATACTTGTTCCTAAAACAATACTCTTTTACATTGTAGGGACAGTGTCTGTTTAACAACCTAATCTCCCCCAGAATCCACCTCCCTTGACAGTCTCACATTGGAAATTGTTGGGTCCTCCTGGGCTCAGAAGTACTGGGGGTTAAACCCAGCAGCTTCTCCTCCATCTCCACTCCAGCTCAAACTGAAGCAACAAAAAGACCGACACAGGCGGCCAGGGACCGACTTCCGCATCCAGCGCCCGCCCTGATACAAGCCGGCTCTGGATTGGCGGGTCTGCTGTGTCGATGCCAGTTGTGGTTTCTCCTGTCTGGGGGAGGCGCTGCACCCTGGGTTTCCTGGTGCCGGGCCCGGCCGCTCTGATTCGGGGCCTGAGACGCGCACTCGGTGTTGCTGAGGCCGCGCTCGCCCCCGCTCAGTTTCCTGGAGCCGCACCGCGCATGCTCCGCGCAGGAAGGCGGGCTCCGGAACCAGCCCTTTCCGCGCCTGCGCACTGCGCCCCTGCTGATGGAGATAGGCCGTATTCACCCGCGCGGGGCACTCTGGGTACGAACATCCGCCATGTTCAGTATTGTGATTGCCTGGAGTTCCGGGTCTGAGTTTCAGACACTTCAGTGCCAAGTGGACCAGGTGTTTAAAGCTCATTCATTTCCCTCGCTCCACGTCGCTGTTAGTTAAAGGTACAGAGATTGAGTTCCCCTCATTGTGCATCTGTTTGTGATATTTAGAGAAAGAAAGACTTGCATTTATATAGCGCCTTTCACGACCACCGGACCTCCCAAAGCGCTTTATAGCCAATGAAGTACTTTTTGAAGTGTAGTCACTGTTATGATGGAGGAAACACGGCACCCAGTTTGTGCACAGCAAGCTCCCACAAACAGCAATGTGATAATGACCAGGTAATCTGTTTTAGTGATGTTGATTGAGGGATAAATATTGGCCAGGACACCGGGGATAACCCCCCTGCTCTCTTCGAAATACAGCCCTGGGATCTTTTACATCCACCCGAAAGAGCAGACGGGACCTCGGTTTAACATCTCATCTGAAAGGCAGCACCTCCGACAGTGCAGCACTCCTTCAGTACTGCACTGGCGTGTCAGCCCAGATTTTTGTGCTCAAGTCTCTGGAATAGGGACTTGACCCCACAAGGCCTTACTGACTCAGAAGCGAGGGTGCTACCAACTGAGCCCTCGGCCTGACACAAAGACAATGGCTCACCTCTCTGCACCGATAGTAGTTAAAGTAACATCCTTCCTGTTAGTAGTGAGTCACATTCTGTACTGGGGGAGACTGCTTTCTATTTTGGTGGCTTCAGCCTTTAAAATTCTCATCCTCCAACCTTACAAGAGACCCCTGCGCTCCTCCAACTCTGGCCTCTTGTGCAACCCCCACTTCCTTTGCTCCACCATTGGCGGCCATTCCTACAGTTGCCGAGGCCGTAAGATCTTTGGCCAAGCTATTAGTCACCAGTTCTAATGTCTCCTTCTCTGGCTCGGTGTCAGTTTTTGACTGATTCCGCCCTTGTGAAGCACCTTGGAACATTTTACTGTGTTAAAGGCGCTATGTAAATGCAAGTTGTTGTTGGTGTGCTACCGTTGGCCTCAACTTTGCCAGACAGAATCAGCCAAGGATGGCGGCTGTGATGCTCCCCATGGTCGAAATGCTGGCAGCTCACTGTATCGGCCCACAAGCTCAGAATTAGCACTTGGCAAAGTACTGGAGGGCAAAGAGTGACTGGGGCCGAACCCCACCATCACACAGCACCTTCAGGAGAGAAAGCGAGAAAATTCAGAGCCTGCGATGAATCTGGATTTCAAACGGCGAGGATGAGGCGATGAGAGGGTGTGTGGGACGGGGCATTTACAGCTTAGGAGGGGCAAGAGAGGAAAGAATGTTCCCGAGAAACTAGAACAGTCTGTTCAGAATTTCTATCCTGTACTTCCAGAGATGACATTTGTAAATTATGAGGACAAGTTGCACAGACTAGGCTTGTATTTCCATGAATATAGAAGATTAAGGGGTGATCTAATTGAGGTGTTTAAGATGATTAAAGGAGTTGATAGGGTAGATAGAGAGAAAAACCCAAGTAAAACTGAAGTCAATGGGAATCGGGGGGAAAACTCTCCACTGGCTGGTGTCATACCTAGCACAAAGGAAGATAGTTGTGGTGGTTGAAGGTCAATCATCACAGTCCCAGGACATCGCTGCAGGAGTTCCTCAGGGCAGTGCCCTAGGCCCAACCATCTTCAGCTGCTTCATCAATGACCTTCCCTCCAACTTAAGGTCAGAAATGGGGATGTTCGCTGATGACTGCACAGTGTTCAGCGCCATTCACAACTCCTCAGATAATGAAGCAGTCCATGCTTGCATGCAACAGGACCTGGACGACGTTCAGGCTTGGGCTGATAAGTGGCAGGTAACATTCGCGCCACAGAAGTGCCAGGCAATGACTATCTCCAACAAGCGAGAGTCTAACCACCTCCCCTTGAGATTCAATGGCATTATCATCGCCGAATCCCCCCTCCCCCCAATCAACATCCTGGGGGTCATCATTGACCAGAAACTTAACTGGACCAGCCACATAAATACTGTGGCAACAAGAGCAGGTCAGAGGCTGGGTATTCTGCGGCGAGTGTCTCACCTCCTGACTCCCCAAAGTCTTTCCATCATCTACAAGGCACAAGTCAGGAGTGTGATGGAATACTCTCCACTTGCCTGGATGAGTGCAGCTCCAACAACACTCAAGAAGCTTGACTCCATCCAGGACAAAGCAGCCCGCTTGATTGACACCCCATCCACCACCTTAAACATTCACTCCCTCCACCACCGGCGTACCGTGGCTGCAGTGTGTACCATCTACAAGATGCACTGCAGCAACTCGCCAAGGCTTCTTCGGCAGCACCTCCCAAACCTGCGGCCTCTTCCACCTAGAAGGACAAGTGCAGCAGGCGCATGGGAACACCACCACCTCCAAGTTCCCCTCCAAGTCACACACCATCCTGACTTAGAAGTATATCGTCGATCCTTCATCGTCGCTGGGTCAAAATCCTGGAACTCCCTCCCTAACAGCACTGTGGGAATACCTTCACCACACGGACTGCAGCGGTTCAAGAAGGCGGCTCACCACCACCTTCCCAAGGGCAATTTGGGATGGGCAATAAATGCTGGCCTTGCCAGCGACGCCCACATCCCATATACGAATAAAAAAGTGAGCAATTTCAACTTCCCCAATATTAACTGGGATAGTCAGAGTGTGAAAGGCTTAGAGGGTGCGGAATTCTTAAAGTGCATCCAGGAGAGCTTTTTGAGCCAGCATGTAGAAAGTCCTACAAGAGAGGGGGCAGTACTGGACCTAATTCTCGGGAATGTAGCCGGGCAAGTGGTAGAGGTGTCAGTAGGAGAGCATTTTGGTGACAGTGACCATAATTTGGTGAGATTTAAGGTAGTCATGGAAAAGGACAAAGATGGACCGGAAATAAAGGTTCTAAATTGGGGGAAGGCCGATTTTAATATGATAAGGCAGGATCTGGCCAAAGTGGACTGGGATCAGCTACTTGTAGGAAAATCCACATCAGAGCAGTGGGAGTCTTTCAGAAAGGAAATAGAGAGAGTACAATGCCAACATGTTCCCGTGAAGGTCAAGGGTGGGACCAACAAACCCAGGGAACCCTGGATGTCAAGATATATACAAGAATGGATTAGGAAAAAAAAGGAGGCTTTTGGCAGATACAAAGGACTAAAAACAGTGGAAGCCCTAGAGGAGTATAGAAAGTGCAGGGGGGTACTTAAAAAATGAATTAGGAGAGCGAAGAGGGGGCATGAAAAAACACTGGCGGGCAAAATAAAGGTAAATCCCAAGGTGTTTTATAAGTATATTAAGGGCAAGAGGATAACCAGGGAAAGAGTAGAGCCCATTAGGGACCAAAGTGGCAATCTGTGTGTAGAGCCGGAAGATGTAGGTGAGGTTTTAAATGAATATTTTGCATCTGTGTTCATTATGGAGAAGAACGATGTAGGCATAGAAATCAGGCAGGGGGATTGTGATATACTTGAACAAATTAGCATCGAGAGGGAGGAGGTACTAGCGGTTTTAGTGGGCTTAAAAGTGGATAAATCCCCAGGCCCTGACGAGATGTATCCCAGGCTGCTGTGTGAGGCAAGGGAGGAGATTGCAGGGGCTCTGACACAAATTTTCAGAACCTCTCTGGCCACAGGGGAGGTGCCAGAGGACTGGAGAACAGCTAACGTAGTACCATTATTCAAGAAGGGTAGTAGGGATAAACCAGGGATTACAGGCCAGTGAGCCTAAGATCAGTGGTAGGGAAATTATTGGAAAAAATTCTGAGGGACAGAATTAGTCTCCACTTGGAGAAGCAAGGGTTAATCAAGGATAGTCAGCATGGCTTTGTCAGGGGGAGATCATGTCGAACCAATTTGATTGAATTTTTCGAGGGGGTGACTAGGTGTGTGGATGAGGGTAGTGCAGTTGATGTAGTGTACATGGACTTCAGTAAGGCTTTTGACAAAGTCCCGCATGGGAGACTGGTCAAGAATGTAAGAGCCCATGGGATCCAGGGCAATTTGGCACATTGGATCCAAAATTGGCTTAGTGGCAGGAGGCAGAGGGTGATGGTCGAAGGTTGTTTTTGTGACTGGAAGCCTGTGTCCAGTGGTGTACCGCAGGGATCGGTGCTGGGTCCTTTGCTGTTTGTAGTGTACATTAATGATTTAGATATGAATATAGGACGTATGATCAGTAAGTTCGCAGATGACACGAAAATTGGTGGAGTAGTAAATAGCGAGGAGGGAAGCCTCAGGCTACAGGACGATATAGACGGGTTGGTCAGATGGGCAGAACAGTGGCAAATGGAATTTAACCCTGAAAAGTGAGGCGATGCATTTTGGGAGGACTAACAAGGCAAGGGAATACACAATGAATGGTAGGACCCTAGGAAGGACAGAGGATCAGAGGGACCTTGGTGTGCATGTACATAGATCCCTGAAGGCAGCAGGACAGGTAGATAAGGTGGTTAAGAAGGCATATGGGATAACTGCCTTCATTAGCCGAGGCATTGAATATAAGAGCAGGGAGGTTATGATGGAGCTGTACAAAATGCTAGTTAGGCCACAGCTGGAATACTGTGTGCAGTTCTGGTCGCCACACTATAGGAGGGATGTGATTGCATTGGAGAGGGTGCAGAGGAGATTCACCAGGATGTTACCTGGGCTGCAGCGCTTCAGCTATGAAGAGAGACTGGACAGGCTGGGGTTGTTTTCCTTAGAGCAGAGAAGGCTGAGGGGGGACCTGATTGAGGTGTACAAAATTATGAGGGGCACAGATAGGGTAGATAGAAAGAAACTTTTCCCCTTAGTAGAGGGGTCAATAACCAGGGGGCATAGTTTCAAGGTAAGGGGCAGGAGGTTTAGAGGGGATTTGTATCAGTAATGGTGACCATGAAACGACCGGATTGTCGTTAAAACCCATCGGGTTCACTAATGTCCTTTAGGGAAGGCAATCTGCCTCCTTACCCGGTCTGGCCGATTGGTGACTCCAAACAATGTGGTTGACTCTTAACTGCCCTCTGAAATGGCCGAGCGAGTCACTCAGTTGTAACAAACTGCTACGATTCACCACACGGACTGCAGCGGTTCAAGAAGGTGGCTCACCACCACCTTCTCAGGGATATAGACAGGTTAACTGAGTGGGCAGTAAGGTGGCAGATGGAGTATAATGTGGGGAAATGTGAGGTTATTCACTAGGGTAAGAAGAATAGAAAAACAGAATATTTTTAAATGGTGAGAATCTATTAAATGTTGGTGTTCAGAGATTTAGGTGTCCTCGTGCTAGAAACACAGAAAGCTAGCATGCAGGTACAGCAAGCAATAAGGAAGGCAAATGGGATGTTGGCCTTTATTGCAAGGGGGTTGGAGTATAAGAGGAAGGAAGTCTTGCTACCATTGTACAGGGCCTTGGTGAGACCACACCTGGAGTACTGTGCACAGTTTTGGTCTCCTTATCTAAGGAAGGATATACTTGCCTTGGAGGCGGTGCAACGAAGGTTCACCAGATTGATTCCTGGGATGAGAGGGCTGTCCTATGATGAGAGATTGTGTAGAATGGGCCTATACTCTCTGGAGTTTAGAAGAATGAGAGGTGATCTCATTGAAACATAAGATTCTGAAGGGGATTGACAGGGTAGATGCTGAGAGGTTGTTTCCCCTGGCTGGAGTGTCTAGAACTAGGGGGCATAGTCTCAGGAGAAGGGGTTGGCCTCTTAAGACTAAGATGAGGAGGAATTTCTTCACTCAGAGGGTTGTGAATCTTTGGAATTCTCTGCCCCAAAGTGCTGTGGATGCTCAGTCGTTGAGTATATTCAAGGCTGAGATCGATAGATTTTTGGAATCAAGGGATACGGGGATCGGGTGGGAAAGTGGAGTTGAGGTCGAAGATCAGCCATGATCTTATTGAATGGTGGAGCAGGCTCGAGGGGCCGTATGGCCCACTCCTGCTCCTAATTCTTATTCTTTTCTTGAGGGCAACTAGGGATGGGCAATAAATACTGGCTTTACCAGTGACACCCACATCACGAGAATGAATTAAAAAAAATTCTAGACTGCAACAATACTGGCCAGTTGCCCAGTCTGATCAAAGTGCAGATGGCTGGTGCTGACAAGATACAGATCAGCAGGAGTCGGATCTGATGCGAGAGGAAGTGGCGAGGATGGATGGAGGACTGAGGGACCTCGGCAAGAGCCTGTGCATCATCATGGGCGCCTCCAGGGGTCTGGGGAAGAGGCTGTCCCTGGTGCTGGCTCCCAGGCTGCGGGCTGGCTCCCACCTGGTGCTGATGGCCAGGTCTGGGGACAACCTGCGGGAGGTGGAGCGCCAGGTGCTGGAAGCAGCGGCTCTGCTGGGCGGCGGGTTGAGGGTGAGCCGTGTGGAAGCCAAGCTCAGTGAGGCAGAGGCGGTGCAGCGGGTGCTGAGCTCGGTCACCGGTGGCCAGGACCAGGACGGACCTCCGGAGCGGCTGCTCCTCATCAACAACACGGGTGAGGGCCGGAGGCTTGTTGATCAAATTAAGGCTCAGGGTATTAAAGGGAGTGGGGCAGCGCGGATAGGAAGTTGGGTAAAGGGCAGAGAACAGAGAGTTCTGGTTAATGAATGTTCTTCAGACTGGAGGGATGTAAACAGTGGTGTCCCCCAGGGTCAGTGTTGGCACCATTGCTCTTCTCAATATAGAGAAATGTTCTGGGCTTGGGTTTGTGGGGCACAAGACCAAAGTCTCTCGATGACACCAAAAAAGGGACCTTGGCCAACTGTGAAAGGCCTGTCAGTGACTTCAGTGAATACACAGGTTATAAATGGGGCAGGTAGATGGCCGATGAAGATTAACGCAGAGAAATGGGAGGTGATACATTTTTCTTCCTCCTAAAATCTAAACATGAAATGTTAGAACTTTGAAAGGAGTAGAGAAGAGAGACTTGGGGTGTAAGATTCTAGCGAACCCCTTGTCCTATTAATTTGCAGGTTCAAGTGTCCAGTGTCACCAACTTTAATACTCCATTAAGAAGCTGATGGGTTTATATCACATAGAAACATAGAATCTAGGAGCAGGAGTAGGCCATTCGGCCCGTCGAGCCTGCTCCACCTTTCAATACGATCATGGCTGATCATCCAAATCCAGTACCCTGTCCCTGCTTTAATCCCCACAGTACACATATCCCACCCTACCACCGTAACCCCACGTATTTAATTCCCCCTAACATATCCCATCCTATCCCCATAACCCCACATATTTAATCCCCCCCTAACACTAAGGGTCAATTTATCATAGCCAAATCAACCTAACCCGCACATTTTTGGACTGTGGGAGGAAACCGGAGCACCCGGAGGAAACCCACGCAGACACAGGGAGAATGTGCAAACTCCACACAGACAGTCACCCGAGGTCAGATTCGAACCCGGGTCCCTGGCGCTGTGAGGCACCAGTGCTAACCACTATGCCACCGTGTTGCCCTGTCAAACTATCTCCAGTCAGGTACAGCACGGGTTAGATACAGAGTAAAGCTCCCTCTACACTGTCCCATCAAACACTCCCAGAACAGGTACAGCACGGGTTAGATACAGAGTAAAGCTCCCTCTACACTGTCCCATCAAACACTCCCAGGGCAGGTACAGCATGGGTTAGATACAGAGTAAAGCTCCCTCTACACTGTCCCATCAAACACTCCCAGGGCAGGTACAGCACGGGTTAGATACAGAGTAAAGCTCTCTCTACACTGTCCCATCAAACACTCCCAGGGCAGGTACAGCACGGGTTAGGATTACATTACACAGGATATACGGCACAGAAACAGGCCATTTGGCCCAACCCGTCCATGCCGGTGTTTATGCTCCACTCGAGCCTCCTCCCATGACTCCTCATCTAACTATCAGCAAAACCCTCTCTTCCCTTCTCCCTCATATGCTTATCTAGTCTCCCCTTAAATGCATCTATACTATTCGCTTCAACCACTCCCTGTGGTAGTGAGTTCCACATTCTCACCACTCTCTGGGTAAAGAAGTTTCATCTGAATTCCCTATTGGATTTCTTGGTGACTATCTTATATTGATGGACTCGAGTTTTGCTCTTCCCCACAAGTGGAAACACTCTTGTTTTGATAGATATAGATATAGATATAGATATATAAATATATAGATATGTATATATATATATGAATGGCCTGGATATTGGAATACAGAGTAGAATTTCTAAATTTGCCGATGACACCAAACTTGGGGGTGTGGCAAACAGTGATGATGATATCAATCGAATGCAACAGGACATAGAAAGGCTAGCAGAATGGGCAGACAAGTGGCAGATGGAATTTAATACAGAGAAGTTTGAGGTGATGCATTTTGGCAGAAGGAACAGGGAGAGGCAATATACACTTAATGGCACAGTTTTAAAGAGTGTGCAGGGACAGAGGGACCTGGGAGTTAATGTGCATGGGTCCCTGAAGGTGGCAGGACATATTGAGAGAATGGTTAACAAAGCATATGGGATCTTGGGCTTCATAAATAGAGGTATTGAGTACAAAAGTAGAGAAGTTATGCTGAACCTTTATAAAGCACTGGTTAGGCCACAACTGGAGTATTGCGTCCAGTTCTGGTCACCACACTTTAGGAAGGATGTGAAGGCCCTTGAGAGGGTGCAGAGGAGATTTACTAGAATGGTTCTGGGGATGGGGGATCTTAGCTACAAGGACAGGTTGGAGAAGATGGATTTGTTTGCTTTGGAGCAAAGGAGGTTGAGGGGTGATTTGATGGAGGTGTACATGATTATGATGGGTTTGGATAGGCTAGACGGGGAAAGGCTGTTCCCACTGGTTGATGGTACAAGGACTAGGGGGACACAGATTTAAGGTTTTGGGCAAGAGATACAGGGGGGATGTGAGGAAAAACTTTTTTACACAGCGAGTGGTGAGAACCTGGAACTCGCTGCTGACGGAAGTGGTGGAAGCGGAGACACTCAATGTTTTCAAGGGGAATCTGGATAGGCACTTGAGGGAAATAAACTTGCAGGGCTACGGGGATAGAGCGGGGGAATGGGACTAACTGGAGTGCTCTACAGAGAGCCGGCACGGACTCGATGGGCCGAATGGCCTCCTTCTGTGCCGTTATGACTCTATGACTCTGTGTCTACTCTATCGAAACCGTTCATAATTTTAAAGACCTCTATTTGGTCACCCCTCAGCCTTCTCTTTTCAAGAGAAAAGAGAGCCAGCCTGTTCATCCACCCTCGCATTTCTGGTATCATCCTTGTAAATCTTCTCTGCACCCTCTCTAGTGCCTCTATATCCTTTTTATAATATGGCGACCAGAATTATACACAGTACTCTGAGTGTGGTCTAACCAAGGTTCGATACAAGTTTAGCATAACTTCCCTACTTTTCAATTCAATCCCTCTAGAAATAAACCCTAGTGCTTGGTTTGCTATTTTATGGCCTTGTGTTGCTACTTTTAGTGATTTGTGTATTTGTACTCAGAGATCCCTTTGCTCTTCTATCCCACTTAGATTCTTATTTTCCAAGTAATAAGTGACCGCCCTTTTTGTCTTACCAAAATGTAATACATTTATCTGTGTTGAATTTCATTTGCCAATTATTTGCCCATTCTTCAAGTTTATTAATGTCTTGTAATTTGTTGCAGTCTCCTCAGTATTGACTAGCCCCGCCCCCTTTGTTGCAGTCTCCTCAGTATTGACTAGCCCCGCCCCCTTTGTTGCAGTCTCCTCAGTATTGACTAGCCCCGCCCCCTTTGTTGCAGTCTCCTCAGTATTGACTAGCCCCGCCCCCTTTGTTGCAGTCTCCTCAGTATTGACTAGCCCCGCCCCCTTTGTTGCAGTCTCCTCAGTATTGACTAGCCCCGCCCCCTTTGTTGCAGTCTCCTCAGTATTGACTAGCCCCGCCCCCTTTGTTGCAGTCTCCTCAGTATTGACTAGCCCCGCCCCCTTTGTTGCAGTCTCCTCAGTATTGACTAGCCCCGCCCCCTTTGTTGCAGTCTCCTCAGTATTGACTAGCCCCGCCCCCTTTGTTGCAGTCTCCTGAGTATTGACTAGCCCCGCCCCCTTTGTTGCAGTCTCCTCAGTATTGACTAGCCCCGCCCCCTTTGTTGCAGTCTCAGTATTGACTAGCCCGCCCCCTTTGTTGCAGTCCTCCTCAGTATTGACTAGCCCCGCCCCCTTTGTTGCAGTCTCCTCAGTATTGACTAGCCCCGCCCCCTTTGTTGCAGTCTCCTCAGTATTGACTAGCCCCGCCCCCTTTGTTGCAGTCTCCTCAGTATTGACTAGCCCCGCCCCCTTTGTTGCAGTCTCCTCAGTATAGACTAGCCCCGCCCCCTTTGTTGCAGTCTCCTGAGTATTGACGAGCCCCGCCCCCTTTGTTGCAGTCTCCTCAGTATTGACTAGCCCCCGCCCCCTTTGGTGTCATCTGGGAATTTAGAAATTGTGTTTTTGATTCCAAAGTCTAAATCGTTAATGTAAATTGTGAACAGCAGTGGTCCCAGCACTGATCCTTGTGGAACACCACTACCCACCTTCTGCCACTGTGAATAGCTGCCCTTTACTCCCACTCTCTGCTTTCTGTCCTGAAGCCAGCCAGCAATCCATTCTGCTACTTGTCCCCTGACTCCACATTCTCTGACCTTGTTCATCAGTCTATTATGAGGTACCTTATCGAAGGCCTTTTGAAAATCCAGATAAATTACACGTACTCCATAGGGAGAGGACGGGAAAGTGGAGTTGAGGTCATAGAATCATAGAATGGTTACAGCACGGAAGGCGGCCATTCAGCCCGTCGAGCCCGTGCCGACTCTCAGCTAGTCCCACTCCCCCGCCCTTTCTCCGTAGCCCTGCAAATTTTTTCCTTCAGATACTTATCCAACTCCCTTTTGAAAGCCGTGATTGAATCTGCCTCCACCACCCTTTCAGGCAGTGCATTCCAGATCCTAACCACTCGCTGCATAAAAAAGTTTTTCCTCATGTCGCCTTTGGTTCTTCTGCCAATCACCTTAAATCTGTGTCCTCTGGTTCTCAACCCTTCTGCCAATGGGAACAGTTTCTCTCTATCTACTCTGTCCAGAACCCTCATGATTTTGAACACCTCTATCAAATCTCCTCTCAACCTTCTCTGCTCTAAGGAGAAACACCCCAGCTTCTCCAGTCTATCCACGTAACTGAAGTCCCTCATCCCTGGAACCATTCTTGTAAATCTTTTCTGCACCATCTCTAAGGCCTTCACATCCTTCCTAAAGTGTGGTGCTCAGAATTGGACACAGTACTCCAGTTGAGGCCGAACCAGTGTTTTATAAAGGTTCATCATAACTTCCACACTTTTGTACTCTATGCTTCTCTTTATAAAGCCCAGGATCTCGTAAGGCTTTCTCAACCTGCCCTGTCACCTTCAACAATTTGTGCACACAGACCCCCAGGTCTCTCTGTTCTTGCACCCACTTTAGGATTGTACCCTTTAGTTTATATTTCCTCTCCTCATTCTTTCTACCAAAATGTATCACTTCACACTTTTCTGTGTTAAATTTCATTGACCACGTGTCCGCCCATTCCACCAGCCTGTCTATTTCTTCTTGAAGTCTATCACTGTTCTCCTCACTGTTCACTATACTTCCAAGTTTTGTGTCATCTGCAAATTTTGAAATTGTGCCCTGTACAGCCAAGTCTAAGTCATTAATATAGATCAAGTAAAGCAGTGGTCCGAGTACCGACCCCTGGGGAACACCACTGTATACCTTCCTCCTGATCGAAAAGCAACCGTTCACCACTATTCTCTGTTTCCTGTCACTTAGCCAGTTTTCGTATCCATGCTGCCACTGTCCCTTTTATTCCATGGGCTTCAACTTTGCTGGCAAGCCTATTATGTGGCACTTTGTCGAACGCATTCTGGAAATCCATGTACACCACATCAACCGCATTGCCCTCATCAACCCTCTCTGTTACCTCATCAAAGAACTCAATCAAGTTGGTTAAACAAGATTGGTCTTTAACAAATCCATGCTGGCTTTCCTTAATTAATCCACACTTGTCCAAGTGACTGTTAATTTTGTCCTTGATTACTGTTTCTAAAAGCTTCCCCAATACCGAGGTCAAACTGACTGGCCTGTAGTTGCTGGGTTTATCTTTACACCCTTTTTTGAACAATGGTGTAACATTTGCAATTCTCCAGTCCTCTGGCACCACCCCCGTATCCAAGGAGGATTGGAATATTATGGCCAGTACCTCCGCGATTTCCTCCCTCAATTCCCTCAGCATCCTAGGATGCATCCCATCCGCTCCTGGTGATTTATCTACTTTAAGTACAGCCAGCCTTTCTAATACCTCTTTATCAATTTTTATCCTATCAAGTGTCTCCACTACCTCCTCCTTCACTATGTCTATGGCAGCATCCTCTTCCTTGGTGAAGACAGATGCAAAGTACTCGTTTAGTGCCTCAGCCATGCCCTCTGCCTCCATGCATAGGTCTCCTTTTTGGTCCCTAATTGGCCCCACCCCTCCTCTTACTACCCGTTTACTATTTAAATGCCTATAGAAGGCTTTTGGATTACCTTTTATAGTGGCTGCCATTCTATTCTCATACCCTCGCTTTGCCCCTCTTATTTTCTTTTTCACTTCTCCTCTGACCTTTCTATATTTAGCCTGATTCTCAGTTGTATTTGCAACCGGACATCTGTCATACGCACTCTTTTTCTGCTTCATCATATTCTCCAACTCTTTCGTCATCCAGGGAGCCCTGACTTTCCCCCTAGTGGGAATGTACCTCAACTGTACCTGAACTATTTCCTCTTTAAAGGCAGCCCATTGTTCCATTACAGTTTTGCCTGCCAACTTTTGATTCCAGTTTACCCGGGCCAGATCCGTTCTCATCCCACTGAAATTGGCCTTCCCCCAGTTAAACATTTTTACTCTAGATTGCTCCCTGTCCTTTTCCATAGCTAATCTAAACCTTATGATACTATGATCACTGTTCCCTAAATGTTCACCTACTGACACTTGCTCCACTTGATCTACCTCATTCCCCAGAACCAGATCCAGCAATGCCTCCTCCCTCGTCGGGCCGGAAACATACTGATCAAGAAAGTTCTCCTGAACACACTTCAGAAATTCTTCCTCCTCTCTGCCCTTAACACTATTACGATCCCAGTCTATATTAGGATAGTTGAAGTCCCCCATTATCACTACTCTATAGTTCTTGCACCTCTCTGTAATTTCTCTGCAAATTTGCTCCTCCATATCTTTCCCACTATTTGGTGGTCTATAGAATACACCTAGTAGTGTAATGGCACCTCTATTATTTCTTAACTCTAGCCATATAGATTCTGTCCTTGACCCCTCCAGGACATCCTCCCTCTCCAGCACTGTAACATTCTCCTTGACCAATACTGCCACACCACCTCCGACCTTTCCTTCCCTATCTTTCCTGAACACTCTATAACCAGGAATATTTAATACCCAATCCTGCCCTTTTTTGAGCCAGGTCTCAGTTATTGCCACACCATCATATTCCCATGTGGCTATTTGTGCCTGCAGCTCACTTACCTTGTTTACTACGCTTCGTGCGTTCACATACAGACACTGTGAACCCATCTTAGACCATCCTGTATTCTCTCTTAGTTTGACCCCACCTAATACCTCACTATATCTTACTTTAGTGCTCTCTGCCTCTCCCAATCCTGTGAGCACTTTATTTCCCCTTTCTAATGTTTCATCCTGGTGCCCATTCCCCTGACAAATTAGTTTAAACCCTCCCCAACAGTACTAGCAAACCTCCCCGTGAGGATATTGGTTCCGGCCCTGTTGAGGTGCAAGCCTTCGGGCCTGGACAGGTCCCACCTCCCCCAGAACCAGTCCCAATGCCTCAGGAATCTAAAGCCCTCCCTCTTGTACCTTCTCTCCAGCCACACGTTCATCTGCTCTGTCCTCCTATTTCTATACTCACGAGCGCGTGGCACCGGGAGTAATCCGGAGATTACTACTTTTGAGATCCTGCTTTTTAATCTCTCCTGGCGCCCTAAAATCTGCCTGCAGGACCTCATCCCTCTTTCTACCTATGTCGTTGGTACCGATATGGACCACGACCTCTGGCTGTTCACCCTCGCCCCTCAGAATGTTCAGGGCCCGGGGAGGCTGTGGGCCTTTAAAAGAAAAATAAATACTTGCATTTATATAGCGCCTTTCACGACCACCGGACGTCTCAAAGCGCTTTACAGCCAATGAAGTACTTTAGAAATGGAGTCACTGTTGTAATGTGGGAAACGCGGCAGCCAATTTGCGCACAGCAAGCTCCCACAAACAGCAACATGCTAATGACCTGATAATCTGTTTTTGTTATGTTGGTTGAGGGATAAATATTGGCCAGGACACCGGGGATAACTCCCCTACTCTTCTTTGAAATAGTGCCATGGGATCTTTTACGTCCACCTGAGAGAGCAGACGGGGCCTCGGTTTAACGTCTCCGCCGAAAGACGGCACCTCTGACAGTGCAGCACTCCCTCAGCACTGCACTGGAGTGTCAGCCTAGCTTTATGTGCTCAAGTCCCTGGAGTGGGACTTGAACCCACAACCTTCTGACTCAGAGGTGACTTATTCCCCTTATTGGACACAAGGCTCTTTGTTTCACAACGCACTGTCTCAGATTTTAAAGATGTTTCAATCACCAGAAAAAGATGAAGTACAACATTAAATAAATCTGGAATGAAAAGTTTGTATCAGTAATGGTGACCATGAAACTACCGGATTGTCGTAAAAACCCCTCTGGTTCACTGATGTCCTTTAGGGAAGGAAATCTGCCGTCCTTACCTGGTCCGGCCTATCGGTGACTCCAGACCCACAGCAATGTGGTTGACTCTTAACTGCTCTCTGAAATGGCCCAGCGAGTCACTCAGTTGTATTCAGAAGGCGGCTCACCACCACCTTCGAGGGCAATTAGAGATGGGCAATAAATACTGGCCTTGCTGGCGATGCCCACATCCTGTGAATGAATAAAACACACACAGTGGTCAGCTTAAGAACATAAGAATTAGGAGCAGGAGTGGGCCATACGGCCCCTCGAGCCTGCTCCACCATTCAATAAGATCATGGCTGATCATCGACCACAACTCCACTTTCCTGCCCGATCTCCATATCCCTTGATTCCCCCAGAGTCCGAAAATCTATCTCAGCCTTGAATATACTCAATGATTCAGCATCCACAGCCCTTTGGGCTAGAGAATTCCAAAGATTCACAACCCTCTGAGTGAAGAAATTCCTCCTCATCTCAGTCTTAAATGGCCGACCCTTTATCCTGAGACTATGTCCCCTAGTTCTAGACTCTCCAGCCAGGAGAAACAACCTCTCAGCATCTACCCTGTCAATCCCACTCAGAGTCTTATATGATTCAATGCGATCACCTCTCATTCTTCCAAGTCCCATCAAACACTGCGAGGGCAGGTACAGCACGGGTTAGATACAGAGTAAAGCTCCCTCTACACTGTCCCATCAAACACTCCCAGGGCAGGTACAGCACGGGTTAGATACAGAGTAAAGCTCCCTCTGTACTGTCCCATCAAATACTCCCAGGGCAGGTACAGCACGGGTTAGATACAGAGTAAAGCTCCCTCTGCACTGTCCCATCAAACACTCCCAGGGCAGGTACAGTACAGGTTAGGTAAAGTCACTAACACCAATCTCCTCCTGTCTGATTTTAACCAACCCCACAGTCACCGACACCAATCTCCTCCTGTCTGATATAAACCAACCCCACAGTCACGGACACCAATCTCCTCCTGTCTGATATAAACCAACCCCACAGTCACTGACACCAATCTCCTCCTGTCTGATATAAACATCCCCACAGTCACTGACACCAATCTCCTCCTGTCTGATATAAACCAACCCCACAGTCACTGACACCAATCTCCTCCTGTCTGATATAAACCAACCCCACAGTCACTGACACCAATCTCCTCCTGTCTGATATAAACCAACCCCCCAGTCACTGACACCAATCTCCTCCTGCCTGATATAAACCAACCCCACAGTCACTGACACCAATCTCCTCCTGTCTGATATAAACCAGCCCCACAGTCACTGACACCAATCTCCACCTGTCTGATATAAACCAACCCCACAGACACTGACACCAATCTCCTCCAGTCTGATATAAACCAATCCCACACGCCCAGAATGATTAAACTCATCCCGTTACTATAACTGGACTTGTCTCCATTCCCGTGCCGAGGGGATTGCTGTACCAGACGGGAGGGGCAACATTTGGGGACTCTCGATTCTCCACCAATTCCTATTCCCCTTCTTTCTGATGGAGGTGCCACTGTGTGTAATGTGCAAGTCAGTAAGAATTGTCAGCGAGGATTAATCAGCACTTTCTAATTGGAGATGTTAATCAGCGGAACTTTTCAGACAATAAATTGTAGATTTTGTACCAAAGGTCAATTTAGGGTTAAAGTAAAATTCATTATTTTATTGTCAAATAATTTCTTATGAAAGTCCTGAATTAATGGGAACGATCACAGACAACGGTTCTTAAAGGGACACTGCAGCCCCAACAAGTCAATCAGCTATAAATCCAGAATATTAAACTCCAGCCAGTTATAGGGTTAACATCAGCAGAAACAAACCCCAACTGTCAGAATGAACACGGTTCAGTCCTGGATGTGATTAACAGCAGCGACAGCAGAATCCAACCCCTGCAGTCACTTGTGAACTCGCTGGTGTCTCAGCATGCTGGATAAATGAGTGAATCCCTTCCCACACACGGAGCAGGTGAACGGCCTCTCCCCAGTGTGAATTCGTTGGTGTGTCAGCAGGCTGGATGATCGAGTAAATCCCTTCCCACACACGGAGCAGGTGAACGGCCTCTCCCCAGTGTGAACTGGCTGGTGTGTCAGCAGGTTGGATGACTGAGTGAATCCCTTCCCACACACGGAGCAGGTGAACGGCCTCTCCCCAGTGTGAGTGCGCTGGTGTACAATGAGATTGAATGACTGCCTGAAGCTTTTCCCACAGCGAGAGCAACTGAATGGTTTATCGTCAGTGTGAACTCGCTGGTGCTGAATCAGTTCCTCAGAGCTTTTAAAGCAGTTCACACAGTCGGAGCATTTAAAAGGTCTCTCGTCAGTGTGAACTCGCTGGTGTCTCAGATGGTGGGCTGAATTAGTGAATCCCTTCCCACACACGGAGCAGGTGAACGGCCTCTCCCCAGTGTGAACTTGCCGGTGTCTCAGCAGGTTGGATGACTGAGCGAATCCCTTCCCACACACGGAGCAGGTGAACGGCCTCTCCCCAGTGTGACTGCGTCGATGAATTTCCAGGTGGGATGGGGAGCTGAATCCCTTCCCACAGTCCCCACATTGCCACAGTTTCTCCATGGTGCGGGTGTCCTTGTGTCTCTCCAGGTTGGATGATCAGTTGAAGCCTCGTCCACACACAGAACACGTGTACGTTTTCTCTCCGCTGTGAATGGTGCGAGTATTTTTCAGGCTGTGTAACTGGTTAAAGCTCTTTCCACAGTCAGTGCACTGGAACACTCTCACTCGGGTGTGTGTGTCTCGGTGCTTTTCCAGTCACACTGATGTTTGAAATCTTTCCCCACAGACAGAACAGACAAGCATTTCTCACATTCAAAGGTCGATGATATTCAACCCTGACGAATTGAGTGACTCTGTCAGATCTTGTTGTGATGTTTGGTTTGAGTTTCCCGTCTGCAAATCCTCCCCTTCTCACACCCTGTAAAAGGAGTTTACAAAAGTCATCACTGTAAGTACAGGATAGAAATTTAAAACAGACAATTCTAGTTTCTATACAACGTTCTTTCACACGTGGGGATTCCAGCCCTGGGACTGTACATGGGGATTCTAACCATGGGACTGTACATGGGGATTCTAGCCCTGGGACTGTACATGGGGATTCTAACCCTGGGACTGTACATGGGGATTCTAACCCTGGGACTGTACATGGGGATTCTAACCCTGGGACTGTACATGGGGATTCTAACCCTGGGACTGTACATGGGGATTCTAACCCTGGGACTGTACATGGGGATTCTAACCCTGGGACTGTACATGGGGATTCTAACCCTGGGACTGTACATGGGGATTCTAACCCTGGGACTGTACATGGGGATTCTAACCCTGGGACTGTACATGGGGATTCTAACCCTGGGACTGTACATGGGGATTCTAACCCTGGGACTGTACATGGGGATTCTAACCCTGGGACTGTACATGGGGATTCTAACCCTGGGACTGTACATGGGGATTCTAACCCTGGGACTGTACATGGGGATTCCAACCCTGGGACTGTACATGGGGATTCCAACCCTGGGACTGTACATGGGGATTCTAACCCTGGGACTGTACATGGGGATTCTAACCCTGGGACTGTACATGGGGATTCTAACCCTGGGACCGTACATGGGGATTCCAGCCCTGGGACGGTACATGGGGATTCTAACCCTGGGACTGTACATGGGGATTCTAACCCTGGGACTGTACATGGGGATTCTCACCTTGGGACTGTACATGGGGATTCTTACCCTGGGACTGTACATGGGGGCACAGCTCTGAAAGAACAAAAGATTTGTATTTCTATAGCGCCTTTCACAACCTTGGACGTCCCAAAGCGATTTATAGCCAATGAAGTACTTTTTGAAGTGTAGTCACTGTTGCAGTGTCGGACAGGCAGCAGCCAGTTTGTGCACAGCAAGCTCCCACAAACAGCAAGGTGATAATGACCAGATAATCTGGGTTTTTTTTTATGATGTTGATTGAGATATAAATATTGGCCAGGACACCGGGGATAACTCCCCTGCTCTTGTTCGAAATAGTGCCAAGGGATCTTTTACCTCCACCTGAGAGAACAGACAGAGCCTCGTTTAACATCGCATCTAAAAAAACGGCACCTCTGACAGTGCAGCACTCCCTCAGCACTGCACTGGAGCGTCAGTCTAGTTTTTTGCGCTCCAGTCCCTGGAGTGGGACTTGAACCCACAACCTTCTGGGGCTCTTCTCTTACAATTCTATGGCATGTAAACTCTGAGCTTGGCACTTCCCAGCGCCTTCAGGAGAGATGGTGAGAAATCCCCTGTGTGGAGACTGAGAATAAAATAACTGAGACTTTGATTGTCTCTCCCGGGCACTGGGACCCGGATGGAAGCAGACACTGAAGCCCCGCCCACTCTAGGTAACATGGCCGCGCATGCGCTCTGTTCCACACTGAATCAAAATGGCGTCGCTCTGGAACTTTCCGCCCCCGCAGCTGCAAACACTCGATCTTTAGGTTACTATTCGGGACTTGCGGCCTACCCCAGTTGTTTAGGAAGCCTCCCTACCTACCTAGTGGTCCATTGCTCCGCTGCGGCCACCGATTCTTACCCGCTGCTGAAGCGCGATTCCGGCTGCTGTTCCTCCGTCTGTCCATCTCCCGTACACTGCACTGCGCATGCTCAATATAGCTGCCGCGCCTGCGCGTTGGGCGCCTGTAGTCTGGGTGCGGCACATTCTCCACCGCGGGGCATGCTGGGTAAAAGCCCCCCATTGAAAGACCAAATTAGTGAATAAGAAATAGGAGCAGGAACAGGCCACTTGGCCCCTCGAGCCTGCTCCGCCATTCAATAAGATCATGGCTTATCACTAAACTAGGAGGGGGGGGGGGTGGGCTCAGAGGAGGAGACCAGGAAGCTCCAGAGCGATTTGGACAGACTGGGTGATTGGGCGGATAAATGGCAGATGCACTATAATGTGGACAAGTGCGAAGTTATCCACCTTGGGTGCAGGAACGGGAGGGCAAATTATTATTTAAATGGCAATAAATTGGGAGAGGGGGAAGTACAGAGAGACCTGGGTGTTCTTGTACACCAGTCACTGAAGGCGAGCATGCAGGTGCAACAGGCGGTCAAGAAGGCAAACGGTATGCTGGCCTTCATAGCAAAAGGGTTGGAATACAGGAACAGGGATACCTTGCTGCAGCTGTACAGGGCACTGGTGAGACCACACCTCGAGTACTGTGTACAGTTTTGGTCGCCTCATCTGAGGAAAGATGTTCTTGCCATGGAGGGGGTGCAGCGGCGATTCACCAGGCTGATACCAGGAATGGCGGGATTAACATAAGAACATAAGAACATAAGAAATAGGAGCAGGAGTAGGCCAATCGGCCCCTCGAGCCTGCTCCGCCATTCAATAAGATCATGGCTGATCTGATCCTAACCGCCAATCTACTATCTATCACAGAACCATCTCCTGCATCTAACAGAATTGCACACACGAAATAGGAGCAGAATCAGGCTACACGGTCCCTGGGCCCGCTCCACTACCCACAGGGCCATGACCGATCCGAACCTAGACTCATGTCCAAATTCCTGCCCGCTCCCCGTAACCCTTAATGCCCTTTACTTCTAGGAAACTGTCTATTTCTGTTTTAAATTTAATTAATGTTGTAGCTTCTACAGCTTTTTGTGGCAGCATATTCCATGGACCTACCACCCTCTGAGTGAAGTAGTTCCTCCTCATCTCAGTTTTGAAAGAGCAGCCCCTTATTCTAAGACTATGTCCCCTAGTTCTAGTCTCACCTGTCATCGGGAACATCCTCCCCGCATCCACCCGATCCAACCCCTTCACAATCTTATATGTTTCAATAAGATCGCCTCTCATTCTTCTGAACTCCAATGAGTAGAGTCCCAATCTACCCAACCTCTCCTCATATGACCACCCCCTCATCCCCGGGATTAACCGAGTGAACCTTTTTTGCACTGCCTCGAGAGCAAGGATGTCTTTCCTTAAGTAAGGACACCAAAACTGTATGCAGTATTCCAGGTGCGGTCTCACCAATACCTTGTACAACTGAAGCAATACCTCCCTATTTTTATATTCTATCCCCCTAGCAATGAAAGCCAACATTCCATTTGCCTTCTTAATCACTTGCTGCACCTGCATACTAACCTTTTGAGTTTCGTGCACCAGGACCCCCAGATCCCTTTGCACTTCAGTACTCTCCAGTTTCTTGCCATTAAGATAATAAATTGCTCTAGGATTTTTCCTGCCAAAGTGCATCACCTCACACTTTCCAGTGTTGTATTCCATCTGCCAAATCTCTGCCCACTTACTTAGCCTGTCTATGTCCCCTTGCAGGTTTTTTATGTCCTCCTCACTCACTACTTTCCCTCCCATCTTTGTATCATCTGCAAATTTTGATATGTTACACTTGGTCCCTTCCTCCAAATCGTTAATATAGATTGTAAAGAGTTGGGGACCCAGCACTGACCCCTGTGGAACACCACTAGTTACTGATTGCCAGTCTGAGAATGAACCATTTATCCCAACTCTTTGCTTTCTGTTGGATAGCCAATCCTCTATCCATGCCAGAATATTACCCCCAATCCCGTGATTTTTTACCTTAAGCAATAATCTTTTGTGTGGCACCTATGAGGAGAGACTATGTAGTTTAGGGATGTACACACTGGAGTTTAGAAGATTGAGAGGGGACCTCATAGAAGTGTATAAAATTCTGACAGGTCTAGACAGACTAGATGCAGAAGGAATGTTTCCCTTGGCGGGTGAGAACAGAACTAGAGGACATAATTTAAGGATAAGGGCTAAACCATTTAGGACAGAAATGAGGGGGAATTTCTTCACTCAGAGGGTGGTGAACCTGTGGAACTCATTGCCACAGAGGGCAGTGTACGCCATCTCATTAAATATATTTAAGAGGGAATTAGATATATTTCTACAGGCAAAAGGGGTTAAGGGTTACGGAGAGAAGGCGGGGACGGGATACTGAATTGGAGGATCAGCCATGATCTCATTAAATGGCGGAGCAGGCTCGAAGGGCCGGATGGCCTACTCCTGCTCCTATCTTCTATGTATCTATGTATCTATGATCTTAGGCTCAAAGCCACTTCCCCGCCCGCTCCCCATAACCCTTCACTCCCTTAACTTGAAAAATCTGTCTATCTCCACCTTAAATGTATTTAATGACCCAGCCTCCACAGCTCTCTGGGGCAGAGAATTCCACAGATTTACGACCCTCTGAGAGAAGAAATTCTTCCTTATCTCAGTTCTAAAAGGGCGACCCTTTATTCTGAGACTGTGCTCCCGAGTTCTAGATTTCCCCACGAGGGGAAACATTCCTCTCTGCATCTACCTTGTCGAGCCCCCTCAGTATCTTATATGTTTGAATAAGATCACCTCTCATTCTTCTAAATTCCAATGAGTATAGGCCCAACCTGCTCAACCTTTCCTCATAAGTCAACCCCCTCATCTCTGGAATTAACCTAGTGAATCATCTCTGAACTGCCTCCAATGCAGTTCAGAGACCAAATAAGGAGACCAAAACTGTACGCAGTACTCAAGGTGTGGTCTCACCAATACCCTGTACAGTTGTAGCAGGACTTCCCTGCTTTTATACTCCAACGCCCTTGAAATAAAAGCCAACATTCCATTTGCCTTTTTGATTACTTGCTGTACCTGCATGCTAACTTTTTGTGTTTCATGCACAAGGACCCCCAGGTCCCTCTGAACTGTAGCATTTTGTAATCTCCATTTAAATAATAATTTGCTTTTTTATTTTTCCTGCCAAAGTGTATAACCTCGCACTTTCCCACATTATACTCCATCTGCCAAATGTTTGCCCACTCACTTAGCCTGTCTATATCCCTTTGCAGATTCTTTGAGTCCTCTGCACAACTTGCTTTCCCACCCATCCTTGTATCATCCGCAAACTTGGCTACATTACACTCGGTCCCTTCATCCAAGTCATTAATGTAGATTGTAAATAGTTGAGGCCCCAGCACCGATCCTTGTGGCACCCCACTAGTTACCGCTTGCCAACCGGAAAATGACCCATTTATCCCGACTCTCTGCTTTCTGTTAGTTAGCCAATTCTCTATCCATGCTAATATATTACCCCCAACTCCGTGAGCTCTTATCTTATGCAGTAACCTTTTATGTGGCACCTTATCGAATGCCTTCTGGAAATCCAAATACACCACATGCACTGGCTCACCTTTGTCCACCCTGCTCGTTACATCCTCAAAGATCTCCAGCAAATTTGTTAAACACAATTTCCCTTTCATAAAACCATGCTGACTCTGCTTGACTGCATTATGATTTTCTAAATGTCCTGCTACTGCTTCCTTAATCAAGGACTCCAGCATTTTCCCAACGACAGATGTTAGGCTAATTGGTCTATAGTTTCCTGCTTTCTGTCTCCCTCCTTTCTTAAATAGGGGTGTTACATTTGCAGTTTTCCAATACGCTGGGACCTCTCCAGAGTCCAGGGAATTTTGGTATATTGCAACCAATGCATCCACTATCTCTGCAGCCACTTCTTTTAAGACCCTGGGATGCAGGCTATCCGGTCCAGGGGGCTTGTCCACTTTTAGTCCCATTATTTTACCAAGTATTTTTCCTTAGTGATAGTCATAGAGTTATACAGGACAGAAAGAGGCCCTTTGGCCCATTGTGTCCTCGCCGGCCATCAAGTCCTGTCTATTCTAATCCCATTTTCCAGCACTTGGTCCGTAGCCTTGTATGCTATGGCGTTTCAAGTGCTCATCTAAATGCTTCTTCAATGTTGTGAGGTTTCCTGCCTCTACTGCCCTTTCAGGCAGTGAGTTCCAGATTCCAACCACCCTCTGGGTGAAAAAGTCTTTCCTCAAATCCCCTCTAAACCTCCTGCCCCTTACCTTGAAACTATGTCCCCTGGTTATTGACCCCTCTACTAAGGGGAAAAGTTCCTTTCTATCTACCCTATCTATGCCCCTCATAATTTTGTACACTTCAATTAGGTCCCCCCTCAGCCTTCTCTGCTCTAAGGAAAACAACCCCAGCCTGTCCAGTCTCTCTTCATAGCTGAAGCGCTCCAGCACAGGTAACATCCTGGTGAATCTCCTCTGCACCCTCTCCAATGCAATCACATCCTTCCTATAGTGTGGCGACCAGAACTGCACACAGTATTCCAGCTGTGGCCTAACTAGCATTTTGTACAGCTCCATCATAACCTCCCTGCTCTTATATTCTATGCCTCGGCTAATGAAGGCAAGTATCCCATATGCCTTTTTAACCACCTTATCTACCTGTCCTGCTGCCTTCAGGGATCTACGTACATGCACACCAAGGTCCCTCTGATCCTCTGTCCTCCCTAGGGTCCTACCATTCATTGTGTATTCCCTTGCCTTGTTTGTCCTCCCAAAATGCATCACCTCACACTTTTCAGGGTTAAATTCCATTTGCCACTGTTCTGCCCATCTGACCAACCCGTCTATATCGTCCTGTAACCTGAGGCTTCCCTCCTCGCTATTTACCACCCCACCAATTTTCGTGTCATCTGTGAACTTACTGATCATACCTCCTAAATTCATATCTAAATCATTAATGTACACTACAAATAGCAAAGGACCCAGCACTGATCCCTGTGGTACACCACTGGACACAGGCTTCCAGTCACAAAAACAACCTACGACCATTACCCTCTGCCTCCTGCCACTAAGCCAATTTTGGATCCAATGTGCCAAATTGCCCTGGATCCCATGGGCTCTTACCTTCTTGACCAGTCTCCCATGTGGGACTTTGTTTAAAGCCTCACTGAAGTCCATGTAGACTACATCAACTACACTACCCTCACCCACACACCTAGTCACCCCCTCGAAAAATTCAATCAATTTGGTTAGACATGATCTCCCCCTGACAAAGCCATGCTGACTATCCTTGATTAATCCTTGCCACTCCAAGTGGAGACTAATTCTGTCCCTCAGAATTTTTTCCAATAATTTCCCTACCAGTGATTGTATTTAGTTCCCCCCGTCCTTTGGCCCCTTGATTATCCTTTCTTGGGATGTTGTCAGTGTCTTCTACCGTGAAGACAGATGCAAAATATTTGTTCAGAGTGTCTGCCATTTCCCCGTTCCCCATTATTAATTCCCCAGTCTCATCCTCTGAGGGACCAATGTTTACTTTAGCTACTCTCTTCCCTTTTATATACTTGTAGAAGCTCTTACTATCTGTTTTAATATTTCTTGCCAATTTACTCTCATAATTCATCTTCTCACTCTATTATTTTTTTAGTCATCCTTTGCTGGTTTTTTAAAAATTCCCAATCCTCTGGTCTCCCACTAATCTTGGCAACATTGTATGCCTTTGTTTTCAATTTGATACCATCCTTTACTTCCTTAGTTAGCCACGGATGGTGCTCTCTTCTCTTAAAATCTTTCTTTCTCACTGGAATATATTTTTGTTCAATGTCTGCCACTGCATTTCAACTGTCTTACTCTTTAATTTATTTTTCCAGTCCACTTTAGCCAGTTCTGCCCTCATGCCATTGTAATTGCCTTTGTTTAAGATCAGACACTGGTTTGAGATACAACTTTCTCAGCCTCCAACTGAATTTGAAATTCAACCATGCTATGATCACTCTTTCCTAGAGGATCCTTTACTATGAGATCATTTATTGATTATGTTTCATTACACAGTACCAGATCCAAGATAGCCTGCTCCCTGGTTGGTTCCATTACATACTGATCGAGGAAACCATCCCGGATGCACACTTTGAACTCCTCCTCAAAGCTACCATGGCCAATTTGATTTGTCCAATCAATATGGAGATTAAAACCACCCATGATTATTACCTGTTGTGGCTTATTTTAAACCAACACTCGACACAAGGTTTTTGGATTTATAATCATGTCGTTTTTATTACACCGGTGGGGAGACAATCTACTCTGTCTTAGCTGGACCTCTCCAAATTGTTACAGCAAACACTACATTTTTATACATTACAATACATATGTCCAGCTGAGGCAAAATTCATTCCTGCCACCTGATTGGACCTTGGCCCGCATGCATCTTCACTGATTGGTTGCCTATACCGCGTTACATTAAAGTGCCGCCTTTATTATCGGAAAAGTATATGTCCATTATCCCACAAGCTGTTGTTGCACCTCTGACCTTTGTTTATGCCAAATGGGGTCTCATCAACATTGTACTTCTGACTCATTGTCCTCCTTTCCTGCCTCTCAGCCTCTTTACTTCTAACCCATTGTTTTACCTTCCTGCCAGAACAGGACTTACATCCTCTCAGCCTCTTTGGTTTCCAGTCATCTTAAGTTATCTCAGCTGCCAGTTCAGCAATTTAGAAAAAGCTTACTGCTGCAAAGGCCTATTAGATTATTGTCTTTATTACACCATTCAGTGAAACTGCCAGCGATGTCAGTTTAACTCTTTCCCCACTGCAATCCCCCCTTTTGGTACTTGGCCCTTGCCCAAGTTAAACCACATGTATAAGCATCGCTGTGCCTCCTGCCCCATGCGCTGATCAGTCGCTGGTTCGGGAGGCCCTGCATACCCATCATGTTTAGAGCAAACTTGTGTTTTCCAGCTCTTTCCGACTCGCTTTAGCTCTTTGTTTGGTCCGTTTCTTTTTACAAGCGGCGCATGCTGCTATTCCCCTTCCTATAGCCATGACTAACTGTACTATCACTAATATATAAGAAATGATGCGGATCCATGGGTGTATGTTGACATTCATTCCCCAATCCCACTGCTTCTCATACCACGGGACTTCCTGTAGCTCTACCTCGATGTCCTTTTCTAATTCCCCAAGATTCCTTTGTAACACTATGTATTGTTTCACCATCTTACTTAAATCCTCTTTCATTTCTTGCAGATCCTCTTGCAGGCGGGGTATTGGGGCCCCTACCGGATCTTCATAATTAACCAACTCGTCCTTTAGACTATCTGGCACATTTAGTTTTATCTCCTCCCTCGAATGTACATATACCAATCTGGTGTGTCCAATTGTCACAGGGATTTTTGGCGTAAAGCAGAAGTTAGGCATTGTGATTGCACATACAAGGTTACTATATTGGTACTCAGTCTCTGTGGTGGCTATACAATACTCCCCTTCGCCTCTATATCCCGAGCGGGTGTGATGGTAATCAACATGTGATAATTCCAACACACACCCCTCTGTCTTATTATAGCCGCACTCATCCTTAGGGCCTTCTCCTACCGGATGTGGGCATATCGTAAGTGTGCCTTTCCCATAAAGTGGGTACCTTGATCTGAATCTATTTGCAACGGGACCCCCCCATCTCGGTATCACGTCATATGCAAATATTCGGGCCACAGTCTGAGCACTACAGTCTCTGGTAGGGAATGCTTCCACCCACCTTGTAAACTGGTCTATGATCACTAAACAGTATTTCTTCCCTCTACTGTTAGGTAGGGGTCCAGTAAAGTCTATCTGGAAGTTTTACCAGGGGCCTTTGGGTCGTGGCTGGTGGGCCATTCTAACCTTTATGGGCCTACCCGGGTTGTGCTGTCCCCAGATGATGCAGCGTCTGCAGTATCTTGCCACATCTTGTCCCATTCCACTCCACCACCAATCCATACTTAGCCTACCTGTCATGCCATTCCGCCCCCCATGGTCTGGCTCATGGAATATTTTCAACAAATTCTCCTGAATACAGCGAGGGGCTACTACCCTGTGATCCTTTTTCCATATTCCATCTCTACCTTTGGCTGCGCCTCTCTTTGTCCACTGCTCCTGCTCCTCCATTTCAGTCTCCTCTTGGATTCTTTTAATGTTCACTTCCTCTGCTGTTACTCTACCTGCTGCTATTGGTGTAGGCATCTCTGTGTCCGCTGCTGCTCTTGCTGCCTGATCAGCTAACATATTTCCTTTTTGTTGCTCGCTCGCTATCTTGCGGTGTGCCTTTATTTTAATCACTGCTACCTCTTCTGCTCCTTTTACTGCTTCTACTCGGTCTCTCACTACCTCCTCATGCTGTATTTGTCCTCCTCCGGAGGTTACATATCCTCTCCTATTCCACGCTATCATATAATCATGTACTACCCCAAATGCATATCTACTGTCTGTATATATATTTACTCGTTTTCCTTTTGCCAATTTCATGCTTCCATGAGAGCCACTAGTTCTGCTACCTGCACTGAGGTTCCTCCTTCAAGCCCTCCCTTTGTGACTGTTTCTCCGTTCTCAGATACTACTGCCCAACCAGTGTGTAATATCAGCTGTCCTGGCATAGTGACGGGCTCGCATATCCGCACCGCCCATGCGGCGCAGTCGAGGTTCGCCACGCATCTCACCATTCCTTTAGCCACGGGGGTTTGTTGGGTGGAGTAATAGGCAATCGGCCTCATATCTCCCCCGTACTCTTGGGTGACTACGGCGTTATAGAAGTTCCCGTCTATACTATAGTATATATGGAATGGTTTGACTATATTTGGCAATCCTGCATAAGCCTCGTCCTGCTCCGATTCCCATTCTATCTTATCCGTGGCGGGTCTCCCCCCTTTAACTAACCGTTGAATCGACTCTGCTTTCCCTGCAAAGTCTGATATAAAATTCCTGCAGTAGTTAAATAGTCCCAACACTTTCCTTACTCCCCGGACGGTCACTGGCCTTGGCATGTCTTTTATGGCTGCCTTTCGTTCCTGCGGGAGTGCCTTATACCCCTGGCTAATTTTGTGCCCTAGGTACTTTACTTTGGACAGTCCAACCTGTGCCTTTTTTTGGGTTCAATTTAAAGCCAGATTTCTTAAGTGTCTGGAGGGTGACTAGTAATGCTCCCATGTGTCCTTTGGCATCCTCTGATGCAATCATTATGTCATCGACAAACTGGAGTAGGGTGCTCTGGTACTTTGATAGGTCTAACTCGTCTAAGGCTTGACTCAGTACACCGTGGAATATATTTGGACTATTGTGGAACCCCTGCGGGACCCTGGTCCATGTCTCCTGTCTATCCCTGACAGTAAAGGTGAATTTCCCTTGTGATTCCTCTGCCAATGGTATGGACCAGAACCCGTTCGCTATATCCAAGACTGTAAATATTTTAAAGTCTGGTTTCAGACCATTAAATATCTTATTCAATGCGGTCTACACAAATTTACACCAACCAGAATTTCACCGTGGCCACAATAAAAGTCTGGTTTTAATAGATTAATTAACCTCATAACTTCAATCCAATCCAGATCGAATTTTTTTTTTAAACTAACCAGTATCACTTGAAAAAAAAAGAAACCATAGCTTCATTTTCTTCCAGGCACATTGGCAACTGTGACTTCAAGGCTGAAGCTTATCTTTGGTAAAACAATTAACAAACTTAAAACAACACACGCTTGTCCATCATTCAAGACAAGTCTTCAAAGGGTTAAACAGCTTTTAGCTCTCTGTACAAAAAAGTGGGTGGAGCTAAAACAAACACAACAGATATTTTCTTTCAAAGACAGAAAACTTCCACACTTTTAACACACACTTTCACACAAACTGAGATTCCAGCATTCCTTTTAAGATTCCTTTCACTCAGGTATTTTACTTGTTTTGGACAGAAGCTGATAGCATCTGTGTCGATAAAACTTTAATTTTTTCCTTATTCCCTTTCTTAAATTACTGGTACTCGGGCACAGTGTGGACACCCGTTTTTGGTCCAAATTCGAGTCCGTCTACTCAACTCATAATATGCGCGAGCAACTAAAATGATGGCCTTTTCTTCCTTTAATGTTGTTTCTTTAGCCCACCATTCTCTTTGTTTGGCCGGTGGGTCGTTCGGTTGCCAATCGTTTTTAACCATTTTGTCAATGAATCTTTTATTTTTGTCCGCTAAATAGCGTGTCAGAGACCCCACCGGTCCCCACTCGAGTTTTACACTTCCCATGGTTAATTGTTGTCAGCGGCACGTCCCTTACTTTACTCTCGCAGAGTGAGACCGTACTTGCAACCACAGTTGTCAGAGGTACCTCCCTTACTTTACTCTCACAGAGTGAGACCGTACTTGCAACCACAATTGTCAGATGTACCTCCCTTACTTACTCTCGCAGAGTGAGACCATACTTGCAACAATTTGTTGTCAAAGGTATGCTTAGCACTACTTGCAACTCAATTTGTCAGAGGTATGCTTTAGACTTTTACTCCAAAGTTAACGCACTACTTGCAACTCATACCACGCCTATACTTCCGCGCGTTTCACCCTAACCACAAGACCGCTTGACTTATCGATTCAAACCTTTTAGTTCTTTGATTCCAAAGGGGGCAGTGGACACGAGACGGTGTTGCCTTACCCTAACTGTACGTGGTATTTAAAAGTACTCACATTTTTGGCTCAGCTTCACTCGCCCATGCCTCCTGTCCGTGTGGATCCTGTTCGTGACGCCAATTGTTGTGGCTTATTTTAAACCAACACTGGACACAAGGTTTTCGGATCAATAATCAAGCCGTCTTTATTACACCGGTGGGGAGACAGCCTACTCTGTCTTCGCCAGACCTCTCCACATTGTTCCAGCAAACACTACATTTTTATACATTACAATGCACATGTCCAGCTGATGCAAAATTCATTCCTGCCACCTGATTGGACCTTGGCCCGCATGCATCTTCACTGATTGGTTGCCTATGCCGCGTTACATTAAAGTACCGCCTTTATTATCGGAAAAGTATATGTCCGTTATCCCACAAGCTGTTGTTGCACCTCTGACCTTTGTTTGTGCCAAATGGGGTCTCATCAACAGTGTACTTCTGACTCATTGTCCTCCTTTCCTGCCTCTCTAGGCCTCTTTACTTCTAACTCATTGTTTTACTTCCCTGCCAGAACAGGACTTACATCCTCTCGGCCTCTTAGGGTTCCAGTTATCTTAAGTTATCTCAACTGCCAGTTCAGCAATTTAGAAAAAGCTTACTGCTGCAAAGGCCCATTAGATTATTGTCTTTATTACACCATTCAGTGAAACTGCCAGCGATGTCAGTTTAACTCTTTCCCCACTGCATTACCGTACCTTTTTTACAGGCCTGCATTATTTGTTGATATATACTCTGTCTAACAGTATTGCTACGGTTCAGGGGCCTGTTGACTACGCCCACCAGAGACTTTTTCCCCTTATTATTTTTTATCTCCACCCAAACCGATTCTACATATTGATCTTCTGAGCCAATATCACTTCTCAACACTGCACTGATCCCATCCTTTACCAACAAAGCCACCCACCTCCCTTTCCTTTCTGTCTATCCTTCCGAATTGTCAAATACCCTGGAATATTCAGTTCCCAGCCCAGGTCACCTTGCAACCACGTCTCTGTAATGGCGATCAGATCATACCCATTTGTATCTATTTGTGCCATCAACTCATCTATCTTGTTACAAATGCTGCATGCATTCAGATATAGAGCGTTTAACTTTGTCTTTTTACCATTTCTCCTGGTTTTGGCCCCATTTTCTGTTGCACTCTTATTTTTAAACATTCTGTCCCTTCCTGTCACACTCTGGTTATTATTTCCCCTATCTCTATCCTGCTCTATTGCTTTCTCATTTCTCATTGACTTTTTAAATTCCCGCTCACCTGGACCCTCCCCCCCACTATTTAGTTTAAAGCTCTCTCTACAACCCTAGTTATTCGATTTCCCAGGACTCTAGCCCCAGCATGGTTCAAGTGAAGCCCGTCCAAATGGAACAGCTCCCTCTTATCCCAGTACTGGTGCCAGTGCCCCACAAATCGAAACCCATTTCTCTCAGAATAGAACATGATTTACTGTGATCAGATTGAGGACTGAACCATGTTCATTCCAGCAGTTATGGTTTGTTTCTGCTGATCTTAATAACCCCTGTACCTGCATTGAAGATTAATATTCTGTATAAATAGTGAATAAATCAGCTTTGTTTCAAACACACAGTATGTCAAATATTTGATTTCTCCATGAGAAGAGAAGACTAATTGATGTTCTGTTACCGACTGTTTAATTTTTGGGCCTTTTCTTACTCTAGATTATTTCCGTTCTCATCTAATTCACCTTCTACCACGTCAAATCCAAGCTTGTTCCGTTTGAGTACACGACTTGTGGGTGTCATAGACTGAACTGTAGTGTCTCAATTACACTCATCTGCACACCACAGGGACTGGAGTGCATTATCACCACAGGTAATGAACTGTAAATTAAATTATTAAGTTTCCTTTAATGTTTTAAGTTAAGTTACAGTTTATTTCTTTGCACAAAAGAGTACACTCAGCTGCAATTCCTTTGAACCATAGCTTTATAGAAGTATCTTGCATAAGATTTAAAATCTGTTATTATCTGTATCATTTAACCCTTTGTGGATTCGAGTTAGTAAAACTCCTCCACACGTACTGCACGTGATAACCTTTGAAAGGTTCTGATCTTTGTAATAGTAATTTCTGAGCTTAATGGTCTCATTGATTTAATCTCTTGTTACTAACATACCTTGCACTATTTCTTTAATCGAGATAATTGTTTTAATACTTCCATTATCAGATCTTTAGCTCCTCCATTGATCCCTGTCAATAATACATAGATAGATACATAGAAGATAGGAGCAGGAGTAGGCCATCCGGCCCTTCGAGCCTGCTCCGCCATTTAATGAGATCATGGCTGATCCTCCAATTCAGTATCCCGTCCCCGCCTTCTCTCCGTAACCCTTAACCCCTTTTGCCTGTAGAAATATATCTAATTCCCTCTTAAATATATTTAATGAGCTGGCGTACACTGCCCTCTGTGGCAATGAGTTCCACAGGTTCACCACCCTCTGAGTGAAGAAATTCCCCCTCATTTCTGTCCTAAATGGTTTAGCCCTTATCCTTAAATTATGTCCTCTAGTTCTGTTCTCACCCGCCAAGGGAAACATTCCTTCTGCATCTAGTCTGTCTAGACCTGTCAGAATTTTATACACTTCTATGAGGTCCCCTCTCAATCTTCTAAACTCCAGTGTGTACATCCCTAAACTACATAGTCTCTCCTCATAGGTCAATCCCGCCATTCCTGGTATCAGCCTGGTGAATCGCCGCTGCACCCCCTCCATGGCAAGAACATCTTTCCTCAGATGAGGCGACCAAAACTGTACACAGTACTCGAGGTGTGGTCTCACCAGTGCCCTGTACAGCTGCAGCAAGGTATCCCTGTTCCTGTATTCCAACCCTTTTGCTATGAAGGCCAGCATACCGTTTGCCTTCTTGACCGCCTGTTGCACCTGCATGCTCGCCTTCAGTGACTGGTGTACAAGAACACCCAGGTCTCTCTGTACTTCCCCCTCTCCCAATTTATTGCCATTTAAATAATAATTTGCCCTCCCGTTCCTGCACCCAAGGTGGATAACTTCACACTTGTCCACATTATAGTGCATCTGCCATTTATCCGCCCAATCACCCAGTCTGTCCAAATCGCTCTGGAGCTTCCTGGTCTCCTCCTCTGAGCCCACCCCCCCTCCTAGTTTAGTGTCGTCTGCAAATTTGGAAATGCTGCATCCGACTCCCTGATCCAGGTCATTAATGTAAATTGTGAACAGCTGGGGACCCAGGACCGATCCCTGTGGTACCCCACTTGTTACTGCCTGCCATTCAGAAAATGAGCCGTTTATTCCAACTCTCTGTTTTCTATCTGACAGCCAGTTCTCTATCCACGTCAATACTTTCCCCTTTATCCCATGAGCTTCAATTTTCCCTGCTAATCTTTTATGTGGGACCTTATCGAAGGCCTTTTGGAAGTCCAGGTACACCACATCTACTGGCTCTCCCCCATCTATTTTACCAGTTACTCCCTCAAAAAATTCCAATAGATTAGTCAAGCACGATTTACCCTTTGTAAATCCATGTTGACTCTGTCCTATCCTGTCCCCAATTGCTAAGTGCTCCGCTATTTCATCCTTAATGATGGACTCCAGCATTTTGCCCACAACTGATGTAAGGCTTACAGGTCTGTAATTACCTGCTTTTTCCCTATCCCCCTTTTTGAATAGTGGGGTAACGTTAGCTACCCTCCAATCCATGGGCACTGTTCCCGAGTCTAATGAATTCTGAAAAATCATACTTAGTGCATCCGCTATCTCTAGGGCCACCTCCTTCAGCACCCTAGGATGCATGTTATCAGGCCCTGGGGATTTGTCCGCCTTCAATCCCTTTAGCTTCCTTAACACCATATCCTTAGAGATATTGACTTGCGTCAGTTCCTCCTTTGCAAATGTCCCTATTTTTCCCGATATCCCAGGGAGGTTTTTTGTGTCTTCCTTCGTAAAGACTGACCCAAAGTATGCATTTAGTTGGTCTGCCATTTCCTTATTTCCCGTTATATATTCCCCCGTATCTGACTGCAATGGGCCAACTTTGGTTTTCACCAGTCTTTTCCTCTTGATATACTTATAAAAGCTTTTGGAGTTAGTTTTTATATTTTCCGCCAGCTTGCTTTCGTAAGCTATTTTGCCCCTCTTGATTAAGCCCTTTGTCCTCCTTTGCTCTATCTTAAACTGTTCCCAATCTTCCGCTCTGGCGCTTTTTTTGGCTATTTTATACGCCCTATCTTTGGATTTTATGCTGTCTCTAATTTCCCCTGTTATCCACGGTTGAGTCACCTTTTTAGATTTCCTTTTATGCCAGATTGGTATAAACAATTTTTGCAATTTTGTCATTCTATCTTTAAATGCTTGCCATTGTTTATCTACCTCCAGTCCTCCCAGGAACGTTGTCCAATCAGACCTACTCAGTTCCCGTCTAATGGCATCATAATTCCCCTTGTTTAAATTCAGGACCTTAGTATCTGAGTCAATTTCTTCGCTCTCCATTTCGAGTGAGAAATCGATCATGTTATGATCGCTCTGACCCAAGGGTCCCCGTACAACAAGATTACTAATTAGTCCCTTCTCATTGCACAGTACCCAGTCCAATATAGCCTGTTCCCGAGTTGGTTCCTCGACATATTGATCCAGATAACCATCCCTTAAACACTCAAGGAATTCCTCCTCCTCATTATTTTTACTGATTAGGCTATTCCAATCTATATGCAAGTTAAAGTCACCTATGATGACAGCTGTGCTCTTATTGCACGCTTCTCTAATTTCCCTCGTGATGCCCTCCCCAACCTCTATTTTACTATTTGGAGGCCTATATACCACTCCTATTAATGTTTTTCGCCCCTCGCTATTTCTTAGCTCCACCCATATAGATTCTGTATTAAATGAGTTAATATCCTTCCTTTCAATTGCATTTATCCCTTCTTTTACCAGCAATGCTACCCACCTATCCTTGGTATGGGGCTGGGGTTAGGCTTAGGGGCTGGGATTAAGGTGTAGGCTTATGGGTTCGTGGTTAGGGGTAGTGGTTATTGGTTAGGATTGGGGTTAGTGGTTGGGGCTAGTGGTTATTGGTTAGGATTGGGGTTAGTGGTTGGGGCTAGTTGTTATTGGTCAGGATTGGGGTTAGTGGTTGGGGCTAGTGGTTATTGGTTAGGATTGGGGTTAGTGGTTGGGGCTAGTAGTTATTGGTTAGGATTGCGGTTAGTGGTTGGCGGTAGTCAATTGGAGGTTAGGCTTAGGAGATAGTGATTAGGGTTTGAAACCACTATTAACAACACCAGTGTCACTGAACACATCTTTTTTCATGTCATGTTTTTTAACCTCACACAGACGAGTCACAAAACAGCCTCATGAATTGTTCATTCAAGGAACCTTCTCTTTGGCCCAAGCCTGATTTTTTCCCTTCTTTCACATCTCTACATTTCTCACAGAAAAATAAATCAGGGACATTAGACTTTGGGATTTGGGGACAAGAACAGGCGGATCCAGGTGTTGGGCTGGTTACATCCCAATCATCAGCCTGCTTGAAAAGGGTTTCTGAAAATAACCTGTCACCATCTGATTCCGCCGTCATATCTTCATCCATTACCTGCCTTTCACCCTCACTAGAGCAGTTTTCACCACCATGACCATTCTCCATACTGAGGCTCTCTGATTTCCATTTATAGTCTCAGTGAAAGTGGTCCCTCATTTGGTGTCACAATGTACGTGGTCCCTGGATTTGGTGTCCAGATTCTTTTCCAGCCATTTTTAGATGTCTATTACCCTGACAACAGAAAGGCAACACACCCTTCGGGACTCTCGATCCTGACAGTAAAGACTATCCTTCTAATTATAGAATCCCCAATACTGCATTGTTTCCAGAAGACATTCGATAAGGTGCCACATAAAAGGTTACTGCACAAGATAAGAGGGGTTGGGGGTAATATTTTGGCATGGATAGGGGATTGGCTAACTAACAGAAAACAGAGAGTCGGGATAAATGGGTCATTTTCCGGTTGGCAATCAGTAACTGGTGGGGTGCCACAGGGATCAGTGCTGGGGCCTCAACTATTTGCAATCTATATTAATGACTTGGATGAAGGGACCGAGTGTACTGTAGCCAAATTTGCTGATGATACAAAGATAGGTGGGTTAGCAAGTTGTGAGGAGGACACAAAGAGTCTGCGAAGGGATATAGATAGGTTAAGTGAGTGGGCAAAAATTTGGCAGATGGAGTATAATGTGGGAAAATGTGAGGTTATCCACTTTGGAAGGAAGAATGAAAAAGCAAATTATTATTTAAATGGATAGAGACTACAAAATGCTGCGGTACAAAGGGATCTGGGGGTCCTTGTACATGAAACACAAAAAGTTAGCATGCTTGTACAGCAAGTAATTAGGAAGTCTAATGGAATGTTGGCCTTTATTGAAAGGGGTATGGAGTATAAAAGTAGAGAAGTTTTGATGCAACTTTACAGGGTGCTGGTGAGACCGCACCTGGAGTACTGCGTACAGTTTTGGTCTCCATATTTAAGGAAGGATATACTTGCATTGGAGGCAGTACAGAGAAGGTTCACTAGGTTAATTCCTGGGATGAAGGGGTTGACGTATGACGAAAGGTTGAGCAGGTTGAGCCTATACTCACTGGAGTTTAGAAGAATGAGAGGTAATCTTATTGAAACATATAAGATTCTGAGGGGGATAGACAGGGTGGATGCTGAGAGGATGTTTCCCCTGGTGGGGGTATCTAGAGCTAGGGGGCATAGTTTCAGAATAAGGGGTCGCCCATTTAAGACGGAGATGAGGAGGAATTTCTTCTCTCAGAAGGTCGTGAATCTTTGAAATTTTCTACCCCAGAGAGCTGTGGAGGCGGAGTCATTGAATATATTCAAGGCGGAGATTGACAGACATTTGAACTACAAGGGAGTCAAGGGGTATGGGGAGAGAGCGGAAAAGTGGTGTTGAGGCCAAGATTGGATCAGCCATGATCTTATTGAATGGCGGAGCAGGCTCGAGGGGCCGATTGGCCTACTCCTGCTCCTGTTTCTTGTGTTCTATGTTCTTTCCACTCTGCTCCTCCATGCCTTGGACAGCCTCCTGTTCCATGGTACATTGGGCAGCATTCTAGCTGTCCTTCGCAGTCTTTCTCCTTATGCTCACAGGTATTGAGTACTTTGTACCTGTTGGACAGGAGCAGTGTCTGCTGGACTTCCTTCACTACTTCTCCACGTTCCCTTTACCCGGCTGACTGACAGTCACACTCTCCCCTTCCTGCACCTGTGCTTTCTTCTGGTGTGTGACTGTACTCAAGTAAATTATCCAGTAATTCCTGCTCCTCCCTTATCGGTCGGAGTGTCTCTAGCTCGGACTCCAGCTCACTGACTCTGAGCTGGAATGTCATGAGGCAGAGACATTTGTTGCAGATGTGGCGTCTGGGACAGTCTCATTGTTCACAAACTCCCACATACTACAATCCCGACACACTGCCTGGTCTTTATTAATGAATGAATGAATTTATTTTTTGTTATCTGTAGTTTATTTCTGGAACTGTGATTAATTACTTCGCTATTTATCAGTTATGAGCATCTTTAAAAGCAGTTAGAATTTAATCACTTACACCACACCTTGAGTACTGTGTGCAGTTTTGGTCGCCTTATCTGAGGAAGGATGTTCTTGCTATGGAAGGAGTTCAGCGAAGATTCACAAGGCTGATACCTGGGATGGCAGGAATGACATATGTGGAGAGATTGGGTCGATTGGGCTTATACTCGCTGGAGTATAGAAGAATGAGAGGGGATCTCATCAAAACATATAAAATTCTGACAGGTCTGGACAAACTAGATGCAGGAAGAATGTTCCCGATGGTCGGAGAGTCCAGAACCAGGGGTCATAATCTAAGGATAAGGGGTAAGCCATTTAGGACAGAAATGAGGAAGAATTTCTTCACCCAGAGAGTGGTGAACCTGTGGAATTCTCTACCACAGAAGGTAGTTGAGGCCAAGTCATTAAATATATTCAAGAATGAGTTAGATATATTTCTTAAAGCTAAAGGTATCAAGGGATATGGGGAGAAGGCAGGTACAGGGTACTGAGTTTGGATGATCAGCCATGATCTCATCGAATGGCGGAGCAGGCTCGAGGGGCCGAATGGCCTACTCCTGCTCCTATCTATGTTTCTATGTTTCTATCGTTTTCCTTTGATTTACACTTACTTGCACTAATTAATCCTTACTAAGTCAAGCTTAACACTAACCATTAAAGAGACTAAACACACAAAGGGATATCGCTGCTCTTACCGATTATACTTATATTAATTTGCTCTGCTGTGTGTTGATTATGACGTCACTTTTTTCGGTGTCCTCCGGTGCGATTATTTATTATTTACTGTTGCTCCTTGGTTTAAATTACTGAGCACCTCCTTCTCCCTCAGCATCCAATTCCCATTCTCACCAAATTCCCCTTACCACTCTGTTTAGCAAGCCACTCCGTTTAGTAGATTCTCCAGCTCTGTGCCGCACCGCTCATCCTCCTCCTATTCCCTGCTCCAAAGGTATCTCTGACCTCAGCTATTCCAATCAGTTTTCCTCCACATTCTTGTTGACCAACATGGCGCTGGTTATTACCCAGAACACTCCGCGAGCTAGAATAGGCCCTATCAATGCTGCAGGGCCCGGGGTGCGCAGGCGTGGGGTGGGCTCGGTCCGGGGCGGGTCCCACACATGCGCAGTGCCGGCAGTCGGATGATGGCGGCGGAAGACGGTGTGAAGATTCCGGAGCGGGGAGAAGGCGGCGGAGCGCAGGGAAGCAATAGAACCGGCGGGGAGGCTTTATAAACCCCCGGGGTGGGCATCAGGCTCCGAACAAAAGACTCCGGGCCGGGCGTTTGCCCCGAGCGGGGCGGCAGCTGCGGGGCTTTCTCCCGGTGACAGGCCCGGGTTAACGGCCGCCATCTTGACAGGCTCAGGGGGCAGCAGGGCGCATGCGCGGCCCCCTTGGCCAGGAACCAGGAGGAGAGAATCTTGTCAATTTCTATCCTGGACTCACAGTCATGGCTTTTGGAAACTCCTTTTACAGGCTGTGAGAAGGGCAGCATTTACACACCGCAAACTCACACCAAACATCACCTCAAGATCTGACAGAGTCAGTCCATTCATCAGGACCAGAATATCATCGGCCTTTGAATGTGGAAGGAGAAATGTTTGTCTCTTCTGTCTGTGGGAAAAGATTTCAAACATCAGTGTGACTGGAGACACACACACCCGAGTGAGAGTGTTCCAGTGCACTGACTGTGGAAAGAGCTTTAACCAGTTACACAGCCTGAAAAAACATCGCACCGTTCACAGCAGGGAGAAACCGTACACGTGTTCTGTGTGTGGACGAGGCTTCAACTGATCGTCCAACCTGGAGAGACACAAGGACACCCGCACCACGGAGAAACCGTGGAAATGTGGGGACTGTGGGAAGGGATTCAATTACCCTTCCCAGCTGGAAGCTCATCGACGCAGTCACACTGGGGAGAGACCGTTCACCTGCTCCGTGTGTGGGAAGGGATTCACTTGGCCATTCTATCTGCTGATACACCAGCAACTTCACACAGGGGAGAGGCCATTCACCTGCTCCGAGTGTGGGAAGGGATTCACTCTGTCATCCAGCCTCACCTCACATCAACTTGTTCACACTGATAAGAGACCTTTTAAATGTTCTGACTGTGAGAAGAGCTTTATAAGCACAAGGGATCTTCTGACACACCAGCGAGTTCACACTGGGGAGAGGCCGTTCACCTGCTCCGTGTGTGGGAAGGGATTCACCCGGTCATCCACCCTTCTGAGACACCAACGAGTTCACAAATGACTGCAGAGGTTGGATTCTGTTGTTATTGCTCCTGTTAATCACATCCGGGAGTGAACCATGTTAATTCTGACAGTTGGGGTTTGTTTCTGCTGATGTTAAACTCCAGCCCAGTTATAGGGTTATTAATATTTTGATATCTGTTAAATAATTCAGCTTTGATTCAAACACACAGTGTGTCGAGTCCTTGATTTCTCCAAGATAAGAGGAGACTATTTGATGTCCTGTTACTGACTGCTCCATTTTTGGGCCTTTTCTCCTTTCTAACTCTAGATTATTTCAGTTCTCATACCTTCGGTTACTCTCATGGACAAGTCCCAGCTCTCCATACCTTCCAGAGTGCCTCTCCTAGCCTTGGTATCCAGGGAATGTCTCGGTAACACGCCCGGGATCACTAAACACAAAACCCAGTCTAATCCCACTTTACAGCTCTTGGTCTGTAGCCCTGTTGGTTTCGGCACTTCAGGTGCATATCCAAGTACTTTTTAAATACGAGAGTTTCTGCCTCGACCACATTTTCAGACAGTGAGTTCCAGACCCCCACCACCCTCTGGGTGAATAAAGTTCTCAACTCCCCACTAATCCTTCTGCCAATCACTTTAAATCCATGCCCCCTGGTTATTGACCTCACTGCTAAGGGAAATAGGTCCTTCCTATCCACTCTATCTCACCCCCTCCAAGTTTGATTCACCTCAATTAAATCTCCTCTCAGCCTCCTCTGTTCCAAAGAAAACAACCCCAGCGTATCCAATCTATTCTCATAGCTAAAATTCTTCAGTCCTGGCAACATCCTTGTAAATCTCCTCTGTACCCTCTCTATTGCAATCACATCTTTCCTGTAATGTGGTGACCAGAACTGCACCCAGTATTCTAGCTGTGGCCTAACCAGTATTTTATACAGTTCAAGCATAATCTCCCTGCTCTTATATTCTATGCCTCGGCTAATAAAGGAAAGTCTTCAGGATGCTTTCTTAACCACCTTATCTACCTGTCCTTCAGGGATCTGTGGACAGGCACTCCAAAGACCTTCTGTTCCTCTACGCTTCTCAGTATCTTACCATTTATTATGTATTCCCTTGTCTTGTTAGCCCTCCCCAAATGCATTGCCTCACACTTCTCTGGATTGAATTCCATTTGCCACTTTTCTGCTCACCTGACCAGTCCATTGATATCTTCCTGTAGTCTACAGCTTTCTTTCTCACTATCAACCACACGGCCAATTATTGTATCTTCTGCAAACTTTAATTGTGCCCCCTACATTAGTGAATAGAAAATTATTTTTTGTGATTGAATTGAGGGCTGAACCATGTTCATTCTAGCAGTTATAGTTTGATTCTAATGATCTTAATAACCTCTATAAATGGGCTGGAGATTAATATTCTGTATAAATATTTAATAAATCAGCGTTGTTTCAAACACAGTGTGTCGAATATTTGATTTCTCCATGATAAGGGAAGACTAATTGATGTTCTGTTACCGATTATTCCATTTTTGGGCCTTTTCTTACTCTGGATTGTTTCAGTTCTCATCCAGTTCACCTTCTACCACATCAAACCCCAAACTTATTCCGTTTCAGTACATGGCTTGTGGGTGTCATAGACTGAACTGTAGTGTCTCACTTTACACTCATCTGAACCTCTCTTCCGCGGCCACGTTCACGCCCGGTTGGCCCTGGAGATGGAGCACGCGGTGTCCGCCGGCATGCTCGAGGCCTTCTGCGACCGGTGGCCACCACAAGGGCTGGAGAGCATCATCACGAGGAAATTTAATTTAATTTATCAAGTTTCCCTTAATGTTTGAGGTTAAGTTACAGTTTATTTATTAGCACAAAAGCGTACACTCATCTGAAATTCCTTTGAACCACCCTTTTATAGAACTATCTTGCATAAGATTTGAAATCAGTTATTTTCTGCATCATTGAACACTTTTTGGATCTGATTCAGTAAAACTCCTCCACACATACTTCATGTGACAGCCTTTGAAATGTTCTGATCTTTGTAACTGTCATTGCTGATTTTGATGGTCTCGTTGATTTAATCTCTTGTTACTCACATACCTTGCACTATTTCTTTAATCGAAATAATTGTTTCAAATACTTCCATTATCAGGTCTTTAGTTCCCCCATTGATCCCTGTCAATAATCATTGGTTAGTGGCTGGGGTTAGGGTGTAGGTTTAGCGGTCAGTGGTTATGGCTCATGGTTATTGGTCAGGATTGGGGTTAGTGGTTGGAGCTAGTGGTTATTGGTTAGGATTGGGGCTCGTGGTTATTGGTTAGGATTGGGGTTAGTGGTTGGGGCCAGTGGTTATTGGTTAGGATTGGGGCTCGTGGTTATTGGTTAGGATTGGGGTTAGTGGTCGGGGCTAGTGGTTATTGGTTAGGATTGGGGTTAGTGGTTGGGCTTAGTGGTTATTGGTTAGGATTGGAGTTAGTGGTTGGGGCTAGTGGTTATTGGTCAGGATTGGGGTTAGTGATTGGGGCTACTGGTTATTGGTTAGGATTATGGCTACTGGTTATTGGTTAGGATTGGGGCTAGTGGTTATTGGTCAGGATTGGGTTAGAGGTTGGGGCTAGTGGTTATTGGTTAGGATTGGGTTAGAGGTTGGGGTTAGTCGATAGGATATTAGGCTTCGGAGATAGTGATTAAGGTTAGAAACCACTATTGACAACGCCAGTGTCACTAGACACGTCCTTCTTCATTTCATGTTTTTAGCCTCATGCAAATGAGTCACAAAACAGTCTCATGAATTGTCATTGAAGGAACCTTCTTTCTGGCCCGAGACTGATTTCCTCCCTTCTTTCACATCTCGACATTTCTCACAGAAACAAACATCAGGGACATTAGACTTTGGGATTTCGGGAGAAGAACCGGTGGATCCAAGTATTGTGCAGATTACATCCAATCATCGGCCTGCCTGAAAAGGGTTTCTGACAATAACCTGTCACCAGGCCCCACCAGTCGCCACCTGATTCCACCATCATATCTTCATCCATTACTCGCCTTTCACCCTCACTAGAGCTGGATTCACAACCATGACCATTCCCCATACTGGGGCTCCCTGATTCCCATTTATAGTCTCAGTGTAAGTGGTCACTGGATTTGGTCCCTGGATTTGGTGTTTCAGTGTAAGTGTCCCTGGATTTGATATGTCTATGTAAGTGGTCCCTGGATTTGGTGTCTCAGTGTTAGAGGTCCCTGGATTTGCTATGTCTATGTAAGTGGTCCCTGGATTTTGTGTCACAGTGTAAGTGGTCCTTGGATTTATTTACTCCTGTCCTAATATCTCCATATTTGGCTCAGTGTCAAACTTTGTTTGCTAATGCTCCTGTGACGTGTCTTAGGATGTTTTATTATCTTAAAGGCGCTATATAAATGCAGGTTTTTGTAGTGGCTGGATGTTATTAACAGCAGAGTCCAATCCCTGCTGTCACTTGTGAACTCGCTGGTGAGTCAACCGGCTGGATTCCTGATTAAATCTCTTCCCATACATGAAGCAAGTGAACGGTCTCTCCCCTGTGTGAGTACGTTGGTGATTAAGCAGATCCCTTGGAATTTAAAGCTCTTCTCACAGTCAGATCATTTAAAACAAAAGCAACATACTGCGGATGCTGGAAATCTGAAATAAAAACAGAAAATGCTGGAAATAATCAACAGGTCAGGCAGGAACTGTGGAGAGAGAAACAGAGTTAACATTTCAGGTCGATGAACTTTCGTCAGAACATTTGAAAGGTCTCTTATCAGTGTGAACAAGTTGATGTGAAGTGAGCTTGGTTGAACAAGTGAATCCCTTCCCACACACGGACCAAGTAAAAGGAATTTTCAGAGAGTTGTAGAGCTGGAGGAGGTGACAGAGATGGGGAGGGGCAAGGCCATGGAGAGATTTGAAAACAAGGATCAGAATTTTAAAATCGAGGATGTAGTAAAACATCCGAAGGCGCTTCACAGGAGCAATATCGAACAACATTTGACACTGAGCCACATAAGGAGATATTATGGTAGATGACAAAAAGCTTAGTCAAAGTGTTAGGTTTTAAGGAGCGTCATAAAGGAGGAGAGGAGGAGAGGTTTAGGGAGGGAGTTCCAGAGCTTAGGGCCTTGGCAGCTGAAAGCACGGTCACCAATGGTGGACTGAATCGGGGATGTTCAAGAGGCCAGAATCGGAGGTGTGCAGATATCTCGGGGGGTTGTAGGGCTGGAGGAGATTACAGAGATGGGGAGGGCGAGGCCATGGAGAGATTTGAAAACCAGGATGAGAATTTTAAACTTGACGTGTTGCCGGACCAGAAGCCAATGTAGGTCAGCGAGCACTGGGATGATGGGTGAACAGGACTTGGTGCAAGTTAAGATTTGGGCAGAAGCGAGTTGGATGAGCTGAAGTTTATGGAGGATGGAAGATGGGAGGCCGTCCAGGACAGCATTCGAATAGTCGAGTCTGGAGGTAACAGAGGCATGGATGAGGGTTTCAACAGCAGATGGAGAAGCAGGGATGGAGATGGGCAATATTTGGTATGAAGAATGAGGAGAAGCAATATAAACTAAATGATACAATTTTAATGGGGGTGCAGGAACAGAGAGACCCGGGAGTGTCTGTACACAAATCTTTGAAGGTGGGAGGACAAGTTGAGAAGGCTGTTAAAGAACCATGTGGGATCCTGAGCTTTATAAATAGAGGCATAGAGTACAAAAGCAAGGAAGTTAGGCTAAACCTTTGTAAATCACTGGTTAGGCCTCAGCTGGAGTATTTAGTTCAATTCTGGGCACCACAATTTAGGAATGATGTCAAGACCTCAGAGAGGGTGCGGAAGAGATTAACTAGAATGGTACCAGGGATGAGGGATTACAGTTTCGTGGGGAGACTGGAGAAGCTGGGGTTCTCCTTAGAGCAGAGAAGGCTAAGAGAAGATTTGACAGAGGTGTTCAAAATCATTAACGGTTTTGATAGAGTAAATAAGGAGAGACTGTTTCCGATGGCAGAAGGGTCGGTTTCCAGAGGACACAGATTTAATGTGATTGGTAAAAGAAGCAGAGGCGACGTGAGACTTTTTTTTTTACGCAGCGAGTTGTTGTGATCTGGAATGCACTGCCTGAAAGTGTGGTGGAAGCAGATTCAATAATAACTTGCAAAAGGGAATTGGATATTTACAGGGCTATGGAGAAAGAGCAGGGGAGTGGAATGAATTGGATAGCTCGACCAAAGAGTCGGCACAGGCACGATGGGCCGAATTACCTCCTTCTGTGCTGCATCATTCTATCATTGTGTGAAGTGTCAGTTCATGCAACTTAAGAAGCATCACAGGGTTTGTGTCAGAATTATCTCTAGTTTGGAGCCAACATGTCCAGGTTATGTAAACTGGGCCTGTTCACACTGGAAAGAGAAGGTGGAGAGGTGATAGGATTGCTGTTTTGAGGATTCTAAAGGGTATGGATAATGTCGAGCACGACAAGTTATTTCACCCTGTCCAGAACAGTAGAACCAGAGGACACTGCCTGCGCTTGAAGGGGGTAAATTCAAACCCAATCTGTGGAAACAATATTTCAGTGAGTCATCGAGTTATACAGAACAGAAAGAGGCCCTTCGGCCCATCGTGTCCGCACCGGCCATCAAGCCCTGTCTATTCTTATCCCATTTTCCAGCACTTGGTCCGTAGCCTTGTATGCTATGGCGTTTCAAGAGCTCATCGAATGCTTCTTGAATGTTGTGAGGGTTCCTGCCTCTACCACCCTTTCAGGCAGTGAGTTCCAGATTCCAACCACCCTCTGGGTGAAAAGGTTTTTCCTCAAATCCCCTCTAAACCTCCTGCCCCTTACCTTGAAACTATGACCCCTGGTTATTGACCCCTCTACTAAGGGGAAAAGTTCCTTTCTATCTGCCCTATCTATGCCCCTCATAATTTTGTACACCTCAATCAGGTCCCCTCTCAGCCTTCTCTGCTCTAAGGAAAACAACCCCAGCCTGTCCAGTCTCTCTTCATAGCTGAAGCGCTCCAGCCCAGGTAACATCCTGGTGAATCTCCTCTGCACCCTCTCCAATGCAATCACATCCTTCCTATAGTGTGGCGACCAGAACTGCACACAGTATTCCAGCTGTGGCCTAACTAGCGTTTTGTACAGCTCCATCATAACCACCCTGCTCTTATATTCTATGCCTCGGCTAATGAAGGCAAGTATCCCATATGCCTTTTTAACCACCTTATCTACCTGTCCTGCTGCCTTCAGGGATCTGTGTACATGCACACCAATGTCCCTCTGATCCTCTGTCCTTCCTAGGGTCCTACCATTCATTGTGTATTCCCTTGCCTTGTTAGTCCTCCCAAAATGCATTACCTCACACTTTTCAAGGTTAAATTCCATTTGCCACTGTTCTGCCCATCTGACCAACCCGTCTATATCGTCCTGTAGCCTGAGGCTTCCCTCCTCGCAATTTACCACTCCACCAATTTTCGTGTCATCTGCGACCTTACTGATCATACCTCCTACATTCATATCTAAATCATTAATGTACACTACAAACTGCAAAGGACCCAGCACCGATCCCTGCGGTACACCACTGGACATAGGCTTCCAGTCACAAAAACAACCTTCGACCATCACCCTCCGCCTCCTGCCACTAAGCCAATTTTGGATCCAATGTGCCAAATTGCCCTGGATCCCATGGGCTCTTACCTTCTTGACCAGTCTCCCATGTGGGACTTTGTCAAAAGCCTTACTGAAGTCCATGTAGACTGCATCAACTGCACTACCCTCATCCACACACCTAGTCACCCCCTCGAAAAATTCAATCAAATTGGTTAGACATGATCTCCCCCTGACAAAACCACGCTGCCTATCCTTGATTAATCCTTGCCTCTCCAAGTGGAGACTAATTCTGTCCCTCAGAATTTTTTCCAATAATTTCCCTATCACTGATGTTAGACTCACTGGCCTGTAATTACCTGGTTTATCCCTGCTACCCTTCTTGAATAATGTTACTACATTAGCTGTCCTCCAGTCCTCTGGCACCTCCCCTGTGGCCAGAGAGGTTCTGAAAATTTGTGTCAGAGTCCCTGCAATCTCCTCCCTTGCCTCACACAGCAGCCTGAGATACATCTCATCTGGGCCTGGGGATTTATCCACTTTTAAGCCCGCTAAAACCGCTAGTACCTCCTCCCTCTCAGTACTAATTTGTTCAAGTATATCACAATCCCTCTGCTTGATTTCTATGCCTACATCGTCCTTCTCCATAGTGAACAGAGATGCAAACTATTCATTTAAAACCTCACCTTCAGTGAGTGAGTGGTCATTCTATGGGACAGGCTCCCTAGGGAGACTGTGGAAGCAGTTAGTGTTGATTCATTCAAATGCAAATTGGACCGATTTCATTCATAGAATAAGATTTTGGGACACAGTGTGTGAGTAACTTGAGACATGACGTGTGGTAAGTGTAGAATGCTTGGGAGGAAGAGGTGACTTTGGTCCGATGGCTCCTAAAGCTCTCCACCACTGGGGTTTTCCTCGCCTCATGTCTGGGTCTGTTGTTGACTCATTGATAGAGATTGATCACTGTGATTAGTCAACAACTCCATTATCGTTGTATCGTGGGACTCCCAGGATGGTAGAAGGCCAATTAGATCAGAACCGAAATAATCCAGAGTAAGAAAGGAGAAACGGCCCAAAAATAGAGCAGTCAGCAACAGGACATCAATTAGTCTCCTCTTATCATGGAGACATCACAGACTCGACACAAAGTGTGTTTGAAGCAAATCTGATTTATTTGACATTTATCCAGAATATTAACCCCTATAACTGGGATGGAGTTTATTAACATCAGCAGAAACAAACCCCAACTTACAGAATGAACATGGTTCAGTCCCGGATGTGATAAACAGCAGCAATAACAGCAGAATCCAACCTTTGCTGTTGTTGGGTGAAAATAAATTCACATCTAATCTGTGGTAAAGTAAGAGGTGCAGTTTATTGAAAACAGAGCTCTGGGAGAAGGTTTCAGACCCCCGCGGTCTGTGCGAGCAGCTTCTCCCCGATCAGCAAAATTCACAAGCTTATATACAGTACAAGACTGGAGCACACCGATAGCCGTTATTACATTACTGATTCCTTGGCTAATCCAGCCCCGTGGCAACTGCCACCCCCCAATTATATTCCTTCAAAAACAACCTAATTATAACTTTACATCGTTAGCTGAGCCCCTTCTTTCAGTTCTGTCTTTTATCTAAGTATGTCCAGTTATCTGGACAGCAGGGTCCATTCTTGCTTCATCGTGGCTTCGGCCGATCTGAGTCAGTGACTCGTGATTGGACATGGCTCAAATGTTAATCAAATATACCCTACATACATCCGCGTGACAGTTGTTACTTCGTAACCCCATTGTTCTGCAAATTTTAACCTTGTTATTGCAGCTTCTCATATCGCCACATGCTTAATCACTTTTGTAGTTCAGTTTCTGACCATCTGTTCCATTTGTGGTTTCAACTGGTCTCAACCGAGACTAGGTTGTCATGCTGTGTCGCTCGACTGCAACATTCAACTGGTTCAAATCCCAACCCTTCACTGTCACTTGTGAAGTCGCTGGTGTGTCAGCAGGTTGGATGACTGACTGAATTCCTTCCCACAGACGGAACAGGTGAACGGTCTCTCCCCAGTGTGAACTCGCTGGTGTATCAGTAGGTTAGATGAATCAGTGACTCCCTTCCCACACAGAGAGCAAGTGAACGGTCTCTCCCCAGTGTGTGTGCGTTGGTGTCTCAACAGATCTTTTGTGCTTTTAAAGCTTTTGTCACAGTCAGAACATTTAAAAGGTCTCTTATCAGAGTGAACAAGTTGATGTGCAGTGAGATGGGATGAATTAGTGAATCCCTTCCCACAAACAGAGCAAGTGAACGGAGGCTCTTGTTCGGGGCCTGAGGCCCACCCCGGGTGTTTGTGAAGCGGATAATGTTGAGTGTTTCAATAATGGGGCCTGGGCCGCACTCGGGGTGTGTGCAGCCCGCGTCCCCCCGGGGTTTATTAACCCGCTCCCTGAGCTCTCTCACCTGATGTGTCAGCGGCTGCTGCCAAAATCCGCGCATGCTCAGCTCACCTTCTGTTGTTCGGGTTTAGGGAGCGTCTGTAAATGAAGGAGAAATGGTGACTGGTCAGGGAGCGTCTGTAAATGGAGGAGAAATGGTGACTGGTCAGGGAGCGTCTGTAAATGGAGGAGAAATTACTCAGTATTTTGGGGGCTGGTTTGTGTGAACAAATATATCCGTAATTTTAATGAGACTTTTTTCTGTGTCCCAGCTCCTGTAAATACTGGCTGTAAAGGGGCCGGACTCTTAGGAGGCTCCACACCGCTGACTGCTTGTGTGTCAGTGATCTCCCATCAGATTAAAGTGCTTCTGCTGTGTGTGTGTTTAATAAAGTGCCCGGAGCACTTCACGAAAGGTGGGCCTTTATTACAAGAGGATTTGAGTATGTAATATATCCAAGTTTTTTAAATGGTGAGAGATTGGGAAATGTTGGTGTTCAGAGGGACCTGGGTGTCCTTGTACACGAATCACTGAAAGTTAACATGCAGGTACATAGAAACATAGAAAATAGGTACAGGAGTAGACCATTCGGTCCTTCGAGCCTGCACCGCCATTCAATGCGTTCATGGCTGAACATATTACCTCAGTACTCCATTCCTGCTTTCTCGCCATACCCCTTGATCCCCCTCGTTGTGAGTGTTATATCTAACTCCCTTTTGAATATATTTAGCGAACTGGCCTCAACAACCTTCTGTGGAAGAGAATTCCATAGATTCACCACTCTCTGGGTGAAGAAGTTCCTCCTCAGCTCAGTCTTAAATGGCTTCCCCTTAATCCTTAGACTGTGACCCCTGGTTCTAGTTTTCCCTAACATTGGGAACATTCTGCCCGCATCTAATTTGTCTAAACCAGTCAGGATTTTAAATGTCTCTATAAGATCCCCCCTCATTCTTCTGAACTCCAGAGGATACAAGTTCAGTTGACCCAATCTTTCTTGATATGTCAGTCCGGCCATCCCAGGAATCAATCTAGTGAACCTTCGCTGCACTCCCTCAATAGCAAGAATGTCCTTCCTTAAGTTAGGAGACCAAAACTGCGCACAATACTCCAGGTGTGGCCTCACCAAGGCCCTGTACAACTGCAGCATCACCTCCCTACTCCTGTACTCAAAACCCCTTACTATGAAGGCCATCATTCCGTTTGCTTTCTTGACTGCCTGCTGCACTTGCATTCCCACCTTCAGTGACTGATGTACCATGACGCCCAGGTCTCGTTGCACCTCCCCTTTCCCTAATTTGCCACCATTCAGGTAATAGTCCGCCTCTCTATTTTTACCACCAAAGTGGATAACCTCACATTTATCCACATTGTACTTCATCTGCCATACATTTGCCCATTCACCCAACCTGTCCAAGTCACTCTGTAGCCTCCTAGCATCCTCCTCATTGTTCACACTGCCTCCCAATTTAGTGTCATCCGCAAATTTGGAGATATTACATTTAATCCCTTCGTCCAAATCATTAATATATAATGTAAACAGCTGGGGTCCCAGCACCGAACCCTGCGGTACCCCGCTGGTCACTGCCTGCCATTCTGAAAAGTACCCATTTACTCCTACTCTTTGTTTCCTGTCTGCCAACCAGTTCTCAATCCACGTCAACATATTACCCCCAATCCCATGTGCTTTAACTTTGCTCACCAATCTCTTGTGTGGGACCTTGTCGAAGGCCTTCTGAAAGTCCAAATACACCACATCTACTGGTCCCCCCCTGTCCACCCTATTGGAAACATCCTCAAAAAATTCCAGAAGATTTGTCAAGCATGATTTCCCTTTCACAAATCCATGCTGACTTGGACCTATCATGTCGCCACTTTCCAAATGGTCTGTTATGACATCTTTAATAATTGCTTCCATCATTTTACCCACGACCGATGTCAGGCTGACCGGTCTATAATTCCCTGCTTTCTCCCTCCCTCCTTTTTTAAAAAGAGGGGTTACATTGGCCACCCTCCACTCCATCGGAACTGATCCAGAGTCGAAGGAATGTTGGAAAATGATCGTCAATGCATCCATTATTTCCAAGGCCACCTCCTTAAGTACTCTGGGATGCAGACCATCAGGCCCCGGGGATTTTTCAGCCTTCAGTCCCATCAATTTCCTCAATACCTTTTCCCGACTAATAAGGATTTCCCTCAGCTCCTCCCTCTTACCAGATCCTCTGACCCCTTTTATTTCCGGCAGGTTGTGTGTGTCCTCCACAGTAAACACCGAACCAAAGTACTTGTTCAATTGATCTGCCATTTCCTTGTTCCCCATTACGACTTCCCCTGTTTCCGACTGCAGGGGACCTACGTTTGTTTTTACTAACCTCTTTCTTTTTACATATTTATAGAAGCTTTTGCTGTCCATTTTAATGTTCTCTGCAAGCTTCCTTTCATATTTTATTTTCCCTGCCCTAATCAAACCCTTCGTCCTCCTCTGCTGAGTTTTGAAGTTCTCCCAGTCCCCGGGTTTGCTGCTACTTCTGGCCAATTTGTATGCAACTTCCTTGGTTTTAATACTATCCCTGATTTCCCTTGTTAGCCATGGTTGAGCCACCTTCCCTTTTTTATTTTTACGCCAGACCGGGATGTACAATTGTTGTAGTTCATCCATGCGATCTCTAAATGTCTGCCATTGCCCTTCCACTGATAGCCCCTTAAATATCGCTTGCCAATTTAACCTCGCCAATTCACGCCTCATACCCTCAAAGTTGCCCTTATTTAAGTTCTGGACCATGGTCTCTGACTTAACTGTTTCCTTCTCCATCCTAATGTAGAACTCCACCATACTATGGTCACTCTTCCCCAGGGGGCCTCGTACCACAAGATTGCTGATTAGTCCTTCCTCATTACACAACACCCAGTCCAGGATGGCCTCCCCTCGAGTTGGTTCCTCAACATATTGGTTTAGGAAACCATCCCTTAAACACTCCAGGAAATCCTCCTCCACCGTCTTGCTTCCAGTTTGAGTAGCCCAATCTATATGCATATTAAAGTCACCCATGATAACTGCCGTGCCTTTTTTGCACGCACCTCTGATTTCCTGTTTCATACCCTCCCCCAACTCACTACTGCTGTTTGGAGGTCTGTACACAACTCCCACTAACGTTTTCTGCCCTTTGGTGTTCTGCAGCTCAACCCATATTGATTCCACATCCTCCAAGCTGATGTCCTTCCTAGCTATTGCATTAATCTCCTCTTTAACCAGCAATGCTACCCCACCCCCTTTTCCTTTTATTCTATCCTTTCTGAATGTTGAATACCCCTGGATGTTCAGTTCCCAGCCTTGATTGTTCTGGAGCCACGTCTCTGTAATCCCAATCACATCGTATCCGTTAACATCTATTTGCACAGTCAATTCATCCACCTTATTACGGATACTCCTTGCATTAAGACACAGAGCCTTTAGGCTTATTTTATTAACATCCTTTGTCCTTTTAGACTTCTGATTTAGTATGGCCCTTTGTGTTTCTTGCCTTTGTTTACTCGGCCTTCCCCTATTGTTTCTCACCCTTCTAACATTTGTTTCTGACTGCATATTACTTCCCCCTGTTTCGCTACCTAGGCTCCCCTTCCCCTGCCATATTAGTTTAAATCCTCCCGAACTGCTTTAGCAAATATTACCCCGAGGACATCGGTTCCAGTCCTGCCCAAGTGCAGACCGTCCCTTTTGTACAGGTCCCACTTCCCCCAGAACGGGTTCCAATGCCTCAGGAATTTGAATCCCTCCCTCCTGCACCACTGCTCAAGCCACGTATTCAATCTCACTATCCTGTTCTCTCTATTCTGATTAGCACGTGGCCCTGGTAGCAATCCGGAGATTACTACCTTAGAGGTCCTACTTTTTAATTTAGCTCCTAGCTCCCTAAATTCTGCTTGTAGGACCTCTTCCCGCTTTTTACCTATATCGTTGGTACCTACATGCACCACGACAGCTGGCTGTTCACCCTCCCTCTTCAGAATGTTCTGCAGCCGCTCCGAGACATCCTTGACCCTTGCACCAGGGAGGCAACATACCATCCTGGAATCTCGGTTGCGGCCACAGAAACTCCTGTCTATTCCCCTTACAATTGAGTCCCCTATCACTATAGCCCTACCACTCTTTTTCCCGCCCTGCTGTGCAGCAGAGCCAGCCATGGTGCCATGAACCTGGCTGCTGGTGCCTTCCCCTGGTAGGCCATCTCCCCCAACAGTATCCAAAGCGACATACCTGTTTTGGAGGGAGATGACCACAGGAGACTCCTGCACTACCTTCCTGATATTGCCCTGCTTCTTGGTCACCCATTCACTGTCTGTCCTAGCCTTTACCTGCGGTGTGGACAACTCACTAAATGAGCGATTCACCGAGTTCTCGGCATCGTGCATGCTCCAGAGTGAGTCCACCCGCAGCTCCAACACCGCCATGCGGGCTGTCAGGAGCTGCATCTGGACACACTTCCCGCACACGTAGTTGTCAGGGACACTGGAAGTGTCCCTGGTTTCCCACATGGCACAGGAGGAGCATGAAACGGGTCCGAGACTTCCTGTCATGACTTAACCCTTATGTAACTTTATTACTAAAATTTAAACTTATTTATCTTAGGTCCAGGAGTTAAGTCCCTGAAAACAAAATATAAAATCGAACCTACCTTTTAAATTCCCTCTACCCCTAAAGGTTAGAGGAGGTGGGAGGGTGCGAGTCACTACTAGTGTAGTGTCTCGGGTTTAGCAACTGCTCCACCTATATACGGGTACCAATGAATTGGCCCCGCCCCCTGCCTTTGAAAAAGCCCGCGAAGCTCTTACCCCGCTGGGGAAAAAGGCCACGTAGGTGAGTTTAATGACTCACCTCAGGCCTCTGCCGCTCCAACCAGGTCCGCTCCTCCTTCCCCGCTGCCGACCGCTCTGTGGGAGAGAGAAAGAAAGAAAGGCTCCTCCTCCCCCGCTGTCGACGCTGGTCTGAGGCCTACCTGAGCCTCGGGCCTCCCTTTATTGACTCACCTCAGGCCTCTGCCGCTCCAACCAGGTCCACCCCTCCTTCCCCGCTGCCGACCGCTCTGTGGGAGAGAGAAAGAAAGAAAGGCTCCTCCTCCCCCGCTGTCGACGCTGGCAATTAGGAAAGCAAATGGTATGTTGGCTTTTGTTACAAGAGGATTTGAGTATAAGAGTAAAGACGTCATACTGCTATTATGTAGGGCCCTGGTGAGATCACACCTGGAGTATTGTGTACAGTTTTGGTCTCCTTACCTAAGGAAGGATATACTTGCCATAGAGGGAGTGCAACGAAGGTTCACCAGACTGGTTCCTGGGATGGGGGGTTTGTCCTATGAGGAGAAATTGAGTAGAATGGGCCTATATTCTCTGGAGTTTAGAAGAATGAAAGGTGATCTCATTGAAACATACAAAATTCTTACAGGGCTTGACAGGGTAGATGCAGGGAGGATGTTTCCCCTGGCTGGGGAGTCTAGAACCAGGGGTCACAGTCTCAGCATAAGGGGTCAGACTGAGATGAGGCCCACTCCTGCTCCTATTTCTTATGTTCTTATGAACCAGTGAGTGTACAACTGAACCCAGCCAGAGTCAGCACCTTCAGGGGAGGAGAGGGAGAGGAACCAGTGAGTGTAGAACTGAACCCAGCCAGAGTCAGCACCTTCAGGGGAGGAGAGGGAGAGGAACCAGTGAGTGTAGAACTGAACCCAGCCAGAGTCAGCACCTTCAGGGGAGGAGAGGGAGTGGAACCAGTGAGTGTAGAACTGAACACAGCCAGAGTCAGCACCTTCAGGGGAGGAGAGGAAGTGGAACCAGTGAGTTTAGAACTGAACCCAGCCAGAGTCAGCACCCTCAGGGGAGGAGAGGGAGGGGAACCAGTAAGTGCAGAACTGAACACAGCCAGAGACAGCACCTTCAGGGGAGGAGGGGGAGGGGAACCAGTGAGTGTAGAACTGAACACAGCCAGAGTCAGCACCTTCAGGGGAGGAGAGGAAGTGGAACCAGTGAGTATAGAACTGATCCCAGCCAGAGTCAGCACCCTCAGGGGAGGAGAGGAAGGGGAACCAGTGAGTGTAGAACTGAACCCAGCCAGAGTCAGCACCCTCAGGGGAGGAGAGGGTGGGGAACCAGTGAGTGCAGAACTGAACCCAGCCAGAGTCAGCACCTTCAGGGGAGGAGGGGGAGGGGAACCAGTGAGTGTAGAACTGAACCCAGCCAGAGTCAGCACCTTCAGGGGAGGAGAGAGTGGAACCAGTGAGTGTAGAACTGAACCCAGCCAGAGTCAGCACCTTCAGGGGAGGAGAGAGAGGAACCAGTGAGTGTCGAACTGAACCCAGCCAGAGTCAGCACCTTCAGGGGAGGAGAGAGAGGAACCAGTGAGTGTCGAACTGAACCCAGCCAGAGTCAGCACCTTCAGGGGAGGAGAGAGTGGAACCAGTGAGTGTAGAACTGAACCCAGCCAGAGTCAGCACCTTCAGGGGAGGAGAGAGTGGAACCAGTGAGTGTAGAACTGAACCCAGCCAGAGTCAGCACCTTCAGGGGAGGAGAGAGTGGAACCAGTGAGTGTAGAACTGAACCCAGCCAGAGTCAGCACCTTCAGGGGAGGAAAGAGTGGAACCAGTGAGTTTAGAACTGAACCCAACCAGTGTCAGCACCTAGAATTGTCTGTTCCGATTTTCTATTCTTGCTTTGCAATGATGACTTTTGTAAACTCCTTTTACAGGCTGTGAGAAAGGCAGCATTTACGGAATGCAAGCTCAAACCAAACATCACATCAAGATCTGACAGAGTCACTTCATTCATCAGGACCTGAATATCATCGGCCTTTGAATGTGGAAGGAGAAATGTTTGTCTGTTCTGTCTGTGGTAAAAGATTTCAAACATCAGTGTGACTGGAAAAGCACCGAGACACACACACCCGAGTGAGAGTGTTCCAGTGCACTGACTGTGGAAAGAGCTTTAACCAGTTACACAGCCTGAAAAAACATCGCACCATTCACAGCGGGGAGAAACCGTACACGTGTTCTGTGTGTGAACGACGCTTCAACTGATCATCCAAGCTGGAGAGACACAAGGACACCCACCACGGAGAAACCGTGGAAATGTGAGGACTGTGGGAAGGGATTCAATTACCCGTCCCAACTGGAAACTCATCGGCGCAGTCACACTGGGGAGAGACCCTTCAGTTGCTCTCACTGCCTGAAGACTTTCAAAGAAACATCAAACCTGCTGAAACACCAGGCAATTCACACTGGGGAGAGGCCGTTCACCTGCTCATTGTGTGGGAAGGGATTTTCTGAATCCAACCACCTGCTGACACACCAGCGAGTTCACAGTGACGAGAGACCGTTCAGGTGCTCTCACTGTGCAAAGACATTTGCCCACTCATCCAACGTACTGAAACACCAGCGAGTTCACACCAGGGACAGGTTGTTCACTTGCTCCGTATGTGGGAAGGGGTTCACTCGTTCATCCAACCTGCTGAAACACCAGCGAGCTCACACCAGGGAGAGGTTGTTCACTTGCTCCATATGTGGGAAGAGATTCACTCGTTCAGCCAACCTGTTGACACACCAGCTAGTTCACACAGGGGAGAGGCCGTTCACCTGCTCTGTGTGTGGGAAAGGATTTGCTCATTCTTCCCATCTGCAGACACACCAGCGGGTTCACACTAAGGAGAAGCCGTTCACCTGCTCTGTGTGTGGGATGAGATTCACTCAGTCATCCAGCTTCCGGACACACCAACTTGTTCACACTAATAAGAGACCTTTTAAATGTTCTGAGTGTGAGAAGAGCTTTAAAAGCACAAAGGATCTGCTGACACACCAGCGAATTCACACTGGGGAGAGGCTGTTCACCTGCCCCGAGTGTGGGAAGGGATTCACTAATTTATCCAACCTGCGGACACACCAGCGAGTTCACACTGGGGAGAGGCCATTCACCTGCTCTGAGTGTGGGAAGGGATTCACTCAGTCGTCCAACCTGCGGACACACCAGCGAGTTCACAAGTGACTGCGGGGGTTGGATTCTGCTGTTATTGCTGCTGTTAATCACATCCAGGACTGAACCATGTTCATTCTGACAGTTGGGGTTTGTTTCAGCTGATGTTAGTAACCCCTATAACTGGGCTGGAGTTTAATCTGTATCAATGTCAAATAAATAAGCTTTGTTTCACACACACGCAGTGTGTCGGGTCCTTGATATCTCGACAATAAGACGAGCTGATTGAGGACTTGTTACAAACTGAGTGGAATCCATCTGAGAACTGAAATCCCACAACTTTTTAAAAGATGGATCTACACGATGTCCAAGTCTGACAGGACAGAACATTCTATTATATTACAGGGTCCACTTCAACCATCCAGGGCAGTGAGTCCCTGTAACATTGGATTTTAACCTATGGGAAATATTCTGATAATCTGTTATTGTCACGGGGCAAAGCAGCCTTGTTACTTTAACATCAGTTTAATAAACTCAATGGGCAATCCGATCTCCAAAGGGAAACGTCTCCTTAAAGCTGACAGTGTCGGCAGTTCTGCAGCTCATTTCTCAGTGTGAGCGTGTCAGAATGAAAAGCTTTAACAACAGCCGATGTTTCACAAAGGGAGACCTCACCAGACCAAAGGCCATTGGTGGAGTTTAATGGGCTGTTTGTGTCACTGGGCTACAGGAGGCCATTTTTAACCGAAGGAAAACTGGTCACAGCAAACAGAGAGTTTAACAGACTGTCCCTGGTCCACTCGAACCCCCACCTTATCTCTCTCTCACTATTTATGGGCACTGCTGCAGTAATTGCTCCTCTGACCTTTCCTCTCTTGTCCCTCCTACACCCCTAATACACGGCCCGACACAATCTTCCTCCCCCTACATCCTCACTGTGCTGGAATCCACACCAGTCTCCCCATCTGCTCCTTGTTCTCTCCCTGGATCCTAAAACTACTGAACTCACTCTTCCCCTCCTGAAGTCTACAGGCTCGAAAACTGAAGCTTGGTGTCCCTCAGTCCCGCCTCCTTGATTTACCTCCCCTTCTCTCCTCCTCTTTCCCCCTTGGTTGTGTTCCACACTCTGGGCCTTGGGCCTTGCCCGGGGATTCTCAGTATGAACAGGTGGGATGTGTTTTGAGACAGGGTGTCTCCGCTCTCCACCTTTAAAGGGACAAGGAGACGACCAGCTGGGCTGAATGGCCCTGCTTTATGACATCACTGCAGTGCCTAGCAACCAACCTCCCTGAGCCCTGCTCATTATGGGCTGGGTTTAGCTCAGTGCTGTTACAGGAAGGGAAACAGGAGCAGGAGTCGCCCCGTGTGGAGCCCAGGATTAATGGGGAGAGGTACAGGATCAATTTATACCTTATTGAGTGAGAAATGTCATTGTCCGGACACTCCCTGTCCCTCGGTATCTGTGTCGGGGAGCGGCTGATGGGTTTGTCTTACCTTCTTCAGGTGAATCTTTGTGCTCATCGAGGTGATGGACGTCAGAGCCGGGGAATGAGACATTCTATCAGACGGAGCACCTTTGTTTGCATCTGGGACTCCCGAGGCAGTGACAGCACAGTTTACATCCAGAATAAATCTCCCTCGGCAGGGCCCTGGGAGTGTTTGATGGGACAGTGTAGAGGGGGCTTTACTCTGTATCTAACCCGTGCTGTATATGCCCTGGGAGTGTTTGATGGGACAGTGTAGAAGGAGCTTTACTCTGTATCTGACCCGTGCTGTACCTGCCCTGGGAGTGTTTGATGGGACAGTGTAGAGGGAGCTTTACTCTGTATCTAACCTGTGCTGTACCTGCCCTGGGAGTGTTTGATGGGACAGTGTAGAAGGAGCTTTACTCTGTATCTAACCCGTGCTGTACCTGCCCTGGGAGTGTTTGAGGGGACAGTGTAGAGGGAGCTTTACTCTGTATCTAACCCGTGCTGTACCTGCCCTGGGAGTGTTTGATGGGACAGTGTAGAAGGAGCTTTACTCTGTATCTAACCCGTGCTGTACCTGCCCTGGAGTGTTTGATGGGACAGTGTAGAAGGAGCTTTACTCTGTATCTGACCCGTGCTGTACCTGCCCTGGGAGTGTTTGATGGGACAGTGTAGAGGGAGCTTTACTCTGTATCTAACCTGTGCTGTACCTGCCCTGGGAGTGTTTGATGGGACAGTGTAGAAGGAGCTTTACTCTGTATCTAACCCGTGCTGTACCTGCCCTGGGAGTGTTTGATGGGACAGTGTAGAGGGAGCTTTACTCTGTATCTAACCCGTGCTGTACCTGCCCTGGGAGTGTTTGATGGGACAGTGTAGAGGGAGCTTTATTCTAACCCGTGCTGTACCTGCCCTGGGAGTGTTTGATGGGACAGTGTCGAGGGAGCTTTACTCTGTATCTAACCTGTGCTGTACCTGCCCTGGGAGTGTTTGATGGGACAGTGTCGAGGGAGCTTTACTCTGTATGTAACCCGTGCTGTACCTGCCCTGGGAGTTTCTCATGGGACAGTGTAGAGGGAGCTTTACTCTGTATCTAACCCATGCTGTACCTACCCTGGGAGTGTTTGATGGGACTGTGTTAAGTGAGCGTTACTCTGTATCTAACCCGTGCTGTACCTGCTCTGGGAGTGTTTGATGGGACAGTGTAGAGGGAGCTTTACTCTGTATCTGACCCGTGCTGTACCTGCCCTGGGAGTGTTTGATGGGACAGTGTAGAGGGAGCTTTACTCTGTATCTAACCTGTGCTGTACCTGCCCTGGGAGTGTTTGATGGGACAGTGTAGAAGGAGCTTTACTCTGTATCTAACCCGTGCTGTACCTGCCCTGGGAGTGTTTGAGGGGACAGTGTAGAGGGAGCTTTACTCTGTATCTAACCCGTGCTGTACCTGCCCTGGGAGTGTTTGATGGGACAGTGTAGAAGGAGCTTTACTCTGTATCTAACCCGTGCTGTACCTGCCCTGGAGTGTTTGATGGGACAGTGTAGAAGGAGCTTTACTCTGTATCTGACCCGTGCTGTACCTGCCCTGGGAGTGTTTGATGGGACAGTGTAGAGGGAGCTTTACTCTGTATCTAACCTGTGCTGTACCTGCCCTGGGAGTGTTTGATGGGACAGTGTAGAAGGAGCTTTACTCTGTATCTAACCCGTGCTGTACCTGCCCTGGGAGTGTTTGATGGGACAGTGTAGAGGGAGCTTTACTCTGTATCTAACCCGTGCTGTACCTGCCCTGGGAGTGTTTGATGGGACAGTGTAGAGGGAGCTTTATTCTAACCCGTGCTGTGCCTGCCCTGGGAGTGTTTGATGGGACAGTGTCGAGGGAGCTTTACTCTGTATCTAACCTGTGCTGTACCTGCCCTGGGAGTGTTTGATGGGACAGTGTCGAGGGAGCTTTACTCTGTATGTAACCCGTGCTGTACCTGCCCTGGGAGTTTCTCATGGGACAGTGTAGAGGGAGCTTTACTCTGTATCTAACCCATGCTGTACCTACCCTGGGAGTGTTTGATGGGACTGTGTTAAGTGAGCGTTACTCTGTATCTAACCCGTGCTGTACCTGCTCTGGGAGTGTTTGATGGGACAGTGTAGAGGGAGCTTTACTCTGTAGCTAACCTATGCTGTACCTGCCCTGGGAGTGTTTGATGGGACAGTGTCGAGGGAGCTTTACGCTGTATCTAACCTATGCTGTACCTGCCCTGGGAGTGTTTGATGGGACAGTGCAGGGGGAGCTTTACTCTGTATCTAACCTATGCTGTACCTGCCCCGGGAGTGTTTGATGGGACAGTGTAGAGGGAGCTTTACTCAGTATCTAACCAGTGCTGTACCTGCCCTGAGAGTGTTTGATGGGACAGTGTCGAGGGAGCTTTACTCTGTATCTAACCCGTGCTGTACTTGCCCTGGAAGTGTTTGATGGGACAGTGTAGAGGGAGCTTTACTCTGTATCTAACCTGTGGAGAGAGAGACAGACTTGACATCACTGAATTGCTAACTCGGGAACGGTAGCATGGTGGTAATGTTACTGGATTAGTAAAAAGGTCGCAAATGTAACACCACTATTCAAGAAAGGAGGGTGAGAAAAAACAGGGAACTACAGGCCAGTTTGCGTGACATCAGTTGTTGGGAAAATGCTGGAATCCATTGTTAAGGAAGTGGTATCAGGGCACTTAGAAAATCATAACATGATTAGGCAGAGTTAACATGGTTTTATGAAAGGGAAATCGTGTTTGACAAATTTATTAGAGTTTTTTGACGATGTAACTAGCAGGGTAGATAAAGGGGAACCAGTGGATGTAGTATATTTGGATTTCCAAAAGGCATTCGATAAGGTGCCACATAAAAGATTATTACACAAGATTAGGCCTCATGGGGTTGGGTGTAATATAGTAGCATGGATAGAGGATTGGTTAATGGGCAGAAAACAGAGAGTAGGGATAAACGGGTCTTTTTCAGGTTGGCAGTCTGGAACGAGTGGGGTGCCGCATAGATCAGTGTTTGGGGCCTCAGTTATTTACAATCTATATTAATGACCTAGATGAAGGGACCAAGTGTAATGTATCCAAGTTTGCTGATGATACAAAGCTAGGTGGGAGAGTAAGCTGTGAGGAGAACACAAAGAGTCTGCAAAGGGATATAGATAGAATAAGTGAGTGGGCAGTAAGGTGGCAGATGGAGTATAATGTAGGGAAATGTGAGGTTATTCACTTTGGTAGGAAGAATAGAAAAACAGAATATTTTTTAAATGGGGAGAAACTTTCAAAATTTGGTGTTCAGAGAGATTTGGGTGTCCTCGTGCAAGAAACACAGAAAGCTAGTATGCTGGTACAGCAAGCAATAAGGAAGGCAAATGGCATGCTGGCCTTTATTGCAAGGGGGTTGGAGTATAAGTGTAAGGAAGTCTTGCTACAATTGTACAGGGCCTTGGTGAGACCACACCTGGAGTACTGTGCACAGTTTTGGTCTCCTTATCTAAGGAAGGATATATTTGCCTTGGATGTGGTGCAACGAAGCTTCACTAGATTGATTCCTGGTGCTGTGGAGTATTTTAAACCAACACAAGGTTTTAGATCGTTATTCAAATGGTCTTTATTACACCGGTTGGAAGACAATCTCGACTGGCGCACCAGGAGACTTCTCCGCTGTTACAAATTATAAGCAATCTTTTATACACTTAATCATACAAGCTCAGTCCCGTGTACGATCCCGTTACACAGTTTTAATTGGCCTAAGGCCCGCGTGCACAGTTGTTGATTGGCTAATTTCCTATCTCGCGTCACATAACCGTTCGCCCCTATTTCTATTCTAGCTGGTCACTGGTCTTTATGATCTCACTTGTTGTTACAGCTTGTAACCTTGAGTCAAACCACATGTCTGCATTTCTGTCTCTCTGTGCCCCGTGTGGTTTTACTTAGAGTCATACAGCACAGAAAGAGACCCTTCGGCCCATCGTGTCTGTGCTGCCCATCAAGCCCTGTCTATTCTAATCCCATTTTCCAGCACTTGGTCCATAGCCTTGTATGCTATGGCGTTTCAAGTGCTCATCTAAATGCTTCTTGAATGTTGTGAGGGTTCCTGCCTCTACCAGCCTTTCAGGCAGTGAGTTCCAGATTCCAACCACCCTCTGGGTGAAAAAGATTTTCCTCAAATCCCCTCTAAACCTCCTGCCCCTTATCTTGAAACTATGCCCCCTGGTTATTGACCCCTCTACTAAGGGGAAACGTTCCTTTCTATCCACCCTATCTATGCCCCTCATAATTTTGTACACCTCAATCAGGTCCCCCCTCAGCCTTCTCTGCTCTAAGGAAAACAACCCCAGCCTGTACAGTCTCTCTTCATAGCTGAAGCGCTCCAGCCCAGGTAACATCCTGGTGAATCTCCTCTGCACCCTCTCCAATGCAATCACATCCTTCCTATAGTGTGGCGAACAGAACTGCACACAGTATTCCAGCTGTGGCCTAACTAGCGTTTTGTACAGCTCCATCATAACCTCCCTGCTCTTATATTCTATGCCTCGGCTAATGAAGGCAAGTATACCATATGCCTTTTTAACCACCTTATCTACCTGTCCTGCTGCCTTCAGGGATCTATATACATGCACACCAAGGTCTCTCTGATCCTCTGTCCTTCCTAGGATCCTACCATTCATTGTGTATTCCCTTGCCTTGTTAGTCCTCCCAAAATGCATGACCTCACACTTTTCAGGGTTAAATTCCATTTGCCACTGTTCTGCCCATCTGACCAACCCGTCTATATCGTCCTGTAGCCTGAGGCTTCCCTCCTCGCTATTTACCACTCCACCAATTTTCGTGTCATCTGCGAACTTACTGATCATACGTCCTACATTCATATCTAAATCATTAATGTACACTACAAACAGCAAAGGACCCAGCACCGATCCCTGCGGTACACCACTGGACACAGGCTTCCAGTCACAAAAACAACCTTCGACCATCACCCTCTGCCTCCTGCCACTAAGCCAATTTTGGATCCAGTGTGCCAAATTGCCCTGGATCCCATGGGCTCTGACCTTCTTGACCAGTCTGCCATGCGGGACTTTGTCAAAAGCCTTATTGAAGTCCATGTAGACTACATCAACTGCACTACCCTCATCCACACACCTAGTCAGCCCCTCAAAAAATTCAACCATATTGGTTAGACATGATCTCCCCCTGACAAAGCCATGTTGACTATCCTTGCTTAATCCTTGCCTCTCCAAGTGGAGACTAATTCTGTCCCTCAGAATTTTTTCCAATAATTTCCCTACCACTGATGTTAGGCTCACTGGCCTGTAATTCCCTGGTTTATCCCTACTACCCTTGTTGAATAATTGTACAACGTTAGCTGTTCTCCAGTCCTCTGGCACCTCCCCTGTGGCCAGAGAGGATTTGTAAATTTGTGTCAGAGCCCCTGCAATCTCCTCCCTTGCCTCACACAGCAGCCTGGGATACATCTCCTCTGGGCCTGGGGATTTATCCACTTTTAAGCCCGCTAAAACTGCTAGTACATCCTCCCTCTCAATACTAATTTGTTGAAGTATATCACAATCCCCCTGCCTGATTTCTATGCCTACATCGTCCTTCTCCATAGTGAACACAGATGCAAAATATTCATTTAAAACGTCACCTACATCTTCTGGTTCTACACACAGATTGCCACTTTGGTCCCTAGTGGGCCCTACTCTTTCCCTGGTTATCCTCTTGCCCTTAATATACTTATAAAACACCTTGGGATTTTCCTTTATTTTGCCCACCAGTGTTATTTCATGCCCCCTCTTCGCTCTCCTAATTTCTTTTTTAAGTACCCCCCTGCACTTTCTATACTCCTCTAGGGCTTCCACTGTTTTTAGTCCTTTGTATCTGCCAAAAGCCTCCCTTTTTTTCCTAATCCATTCTTGTATAGCTCTTGACATCCAGGGTTCCCTGGGCTTGTTGGTCCCACCCTTGACCTTTACGGGAACTTGTTGGCGTTGTACTCTATTTCCTTTCTGAAAGACTCCCACTGCTCTGATGTGGATTTTCCTACAAGTAGCTGATCCCAGTCCACTTTGGCCAGATCCTGCCTTATCATATTAAAATCGGCCTTCCCCCAATTTAGAACCTTTATTTCCGGTCCATCTTTGTCCTTTTCCATGACTACCTTAAATCTCACCGAATTATGGTCACTGTCACCAAAATGCTCTCCTACTGACACTTCTACCACTTGCCCGGCTACATTCCCGAGAACTAGGTCCAGTACCGCCCCCTCTCTTGTAGAACTTTCTACATGCTGGCTCAAAAAGCTCTCCTGGATGCACTTTAAGAATTCCGCACCCTCTAAGCCTTTCACACTCTGACTATCCCAGTTAATATTGAGGAAGTTGAAATCCCCTACTATTATTACCCTATTATTTCTACACCTCTGAGATTTGCCTACATATCTGTTCCTCTATCTCCCCCTGACTGTTTGGGGGCCTACAGTGCACTCCCAGCAAAGTGCTTGCCCCCTTTTTGTTTTTAAGTTCTACCCATATGGCCTCATTAGAGGAACCTGCTAAGATATCATCCCTACTTACAGCAGTAATTGACTCCTTGATTAATATTGCAACACCCACTCTTTTACACCCCCTCTCTGTCTCGCCTGAAGATTCTCTTCCCCGGAATATTGAGCTGCCAGTCCTGCCCCTCCCTCAACCATGTCTCTGTGATAGCAACAATATCATACTCCCATGTGTTCATCAACACCTTCAATTCATCTGCCTTACTCGCAAGACTCCTTGCATTAAAATAAATGCCATCCAGCCTTACCATACTCCCTTGTGCCGTTACATCTCCCTTTGATTTCTATTTCTGACACCAGGCAACAGAAAAAGGTCATTACAACACGACATAAACAGACTCTTCAGGTGTGAGACATCAGACTTCAGAACAACACGTCTGCCAGCTCTGGCCACAAACCTCAGTACAGTCAACCTTTCAGCAGCTGCAGCCCTGATTAAAATAACTGGTAGTTTTACATGACTAGTAGAGCTTTTGTATTTCTCTTCAAAATAAAACAACATTTATTTCTGACACACACACAAAGATCGCTATAAACTTCCCTTAACTCCAACCCTCTGATTTCTGTTTTGTAGCCATCTTTCCATCCATTCTGCTGCCTGGCCCTTCACTCCACACGGCCTGACCTGGGTCATCTTGTAGACCGTACAAACTGTTATGGATAACAAGCTGGTGACAAAACAGGAAACAGAGCGTAGGGGTTAAGAGTAGCTACTCAGACTGGCAATAGGTGGGAAGTGGTGTTCCACGGGGATCGGTGCTGGGACCACTGTTGTTCACCATTTACAGAAACGATTTGGACTCGTGAATCAGAAGTACAATTTCAAACTTTGTCGATGACAACAAATTGGGAGGTAGAGTTAATACTGAGGAAGACTGCGACAAAATGCAAACTTTAACAAAAAAAACACATTTACAAACTTGCAAAATGGGACTGTAATTGGCAAATGAATTTCAATATAGATCAGTGTGAGGTGGTGTGTTTTGGTAGGAAGAATAAGAAGGCCACATACTATTTTAAAAATAAGAGTCTAACTGGGGTAGAAGACCATTTACATAAACGATTTGGAGTCAGGAATTGGAAGTCCAATTTCAAAATTTGTCGATGACACCAAATTGGGAGGTAGAGTTAATACTGAGGACGACTGTGACAAAATCATGGTCAAACTCCCTCCCTAACAGCAGTGTGGGAGCACCTTCACCACACGGACTGCAGCGGTTCAAGAAGGCAGCTCACCACCATCTTCTCAAGGGCAATTAGGGATGGGCAATAAATGCTGGCCTTGCCAGCAACGCCCACATCCGATGAGCGAATATTAAAAAAAAATGCAAGAAGACATTAATAAGCTTCCAGAATGGGAGGGTAATTAGAAAATTAATTTTAAGATAGGTGGTGCATTTTGGTAGGAATAATAAGGAGGCCACACTGGTTCAGTCCTAGATGTGATTAACAGCAGCAATAACAGCAGAATCTAACCGCTGCAGTGACTTGTGAACTCGTTGGTGTGTCAGCAGGGTGGATGACTGAGTGAATCCCTTCCCACACACGGAGCAGCTGAACGGCCAATCCCCAGTGTGAGTGCGTTGGTGTTGTATCAGTTTCCTTTTGTTTTTAAAGCTCTTCTCACAGTCAGAACATTTAAAAGGTCTCTCATCAGTGTGAACAAGTTGATGACCAGTGAGGTGGGATGAGCGAGTGAATCCCTTCCCACACACGGAGCAGGTGAACGGCCTCTCCCCAGTGTGAGTGCGCTGGTGGACAGTGAGTTCAGATGATTGCCTGAACCCAGTCCCACAGTGAGAGCACCTGAACGGTCTCTCGTCAGTGTGAACACGTTGATGGCACGTCAGTTCCCCAGAACTTTTATAGCACTTCCCGCAGTCCGAGCATTTAAAAGGTCTCTCGTCAGTGTGAACTCGCTGGTGTGTCAGCAGGTTGGATGAATTACTGAATCCCGTCCCACACATGGAGCAGGTGAATGGCCTCTCCCCAGTGTGAGTGCGTTGGTGGCTCAGCAGACCACTTGCACTTTTAAAGCTCAGCTCACACTTAGAACATTTAAAAGGTCTCTTATCAGAGTGAACAAGTTGGTGTTTCAGCAGGTTGGATGACTGAGTGAATCTCTTCCCACACACGGAGCAGGTGAACGGTCTCTCCCCAGTGTGAACTCGCTGGTGTTGCAGCAGTGTGGTTGAATGAGTGAATCTCTTCCCACACACGGAGCAGGTGAACGGTCTCTCCCCAGTGTGAACTCGCTGGTGTTGCAGCAGTGTGGTTGAATGAGTGAATCCCTTCCCACACATGGAACAGGAGAACGGCCTCTCCCCAGTGTGAACTCGCTGGTGTTGCAGCAGTGTGGTTGAATGAGTGAATCCCTTCCCACACACGGAACAGGAGAACGGCCTCTCCCCAGTGTGAACTCGCTGGTGTCTGATCAGGTAGGATGAGTGAGAGAATCCCTTTCCACACACGGAGCAGGTGAATGGCCTCTCCCCGGTGTGA
>JASTWF010001371.1:0-88047 GCA_030390025.1 Squalus acanthias | reverse complement strand
CCCCAGTCTCTCTCTTTTTCCCCAGTCTCTCACTCTCCTCTACTCACTGTCTCTGCCCGCAGTATCACTCCCTGTCTCTCTCTCTTCCAGCTGCCTTTCTCCCCACTATCTGTCTCTCTCCCCGTTTCTCTCACACCCCAGTCTCTCTCCCTCCACACTCTCTCTCTCCCCATTCTCTCTCTCTCTCTCTCTTCCCCAACTCTCACTCTCCCAGTCCCTCTCTCTCCTCTACTCTCTCTCCCTAGTTTCTCTCTCTCTCCCCCTCCGCTCTCTCTCTCACTATCTCTAGCACTCTCCCCAGTCTCTCCCCCCCCTTCTCTCTCTCCCAGTCTCCCTCTCCCTCTCTCACTTCCCTCCCCGAGACTCAGGCCTGTAGCAGGTTCAGTGCTCAGCTGCTCTTTATCAGCGCCTGTCCATTCCCCGTGACTCCCCACACAGTATCAGCATTGGGCAGCCATTCACATTCTCAGTGGCTCAAGCCTGTGCGCAGGCACCGAAGCACGCTCCTGCAGGCCTAAAGAACGAGCCTGTGTTACACGATTGAAAGGAGCGCCTGCAGGTCCTTCTTCATCTGGATAGGAAATCTCTGTTGTATAATTCTACCAGCTCATACGGAAGGTGCTGTGTGATAGTGGGGTTCGGCCCCAGTCACTGTTTGCCCTCCAGTACCTTGCCGAGTGGTAATTCTGAGCTGTGAGCCTATACTGAAGGTGCTGTGTGATGGTGGGGTTCAGCGCAGTCACTGTTTGTCCTCCAGTACCTTGCTGATTGGTAATTCTGAGCTGTGAGCCTATACTGAAGGTGCTGCGTGATGCTGGGGTTTTGCCCCAGTCACTCTTTGCCCTCCAGTACCTTGCTGAGTGGTAATTCTGAGCTGTGAGCCGATACTGAAGGGGCTGTGTGATGGTGGGGTTCGGCCCAGTCACTGTTTACCCTCCAGTACCTTGCCGAGTGGTAATTCTGAGCTGTGAGCCTATACTGAAGGTGCTGTGTGATGGTGGGGTTCGTTCCCAGTCACTGTTTGCCCTCCAGTACCTTGCCGAGTGGTAATTCTGAGCTGTGAGCCTATACTGAAGGTGCTGTGTGATGGTGGGGTTTGGCCCCAGTCACTGTTTGCCCTCCAGTACCTTGCCGAGTGGTAATTCTGAGCTCTGAGCCTGTACTGAAGGTGCTGTGTGATGGTGGGGTTCAGTCCCAGTCACTGTTTGCCCTCCAGCATCTTGCCGAGTGGTGATTTTGAGCTGTGAGCCTATCCTGAATGTGCTGTGTGTTGTTGGGGTTCGGCCCCAGTCACTGTTTACCCTCCAGTACCTTGCCGAGTGGTAATTCTGAGCTGTGAGCATATACTTTAGGTGCTGTGTTATGGTGGGGTTCGGTCCCAGTCACTGTTTGCCCTCCAGTACCTTGTCATCGTAATTCTGAGCTCTGAGCCTATACTGGTGGTGCTGTGTGATGTTGGGGTTCGGCCCCAGTCACTGTTTGCCCTCCAGTACCTTGCCGAGTGGTAATTCTGTGCTGTGAGCCTATACTGAAGGTGCTGTGTGATGTTGGGGTTCAGCCCCAGTCACTGTTTGCCCTCCAGTACCTTGCCGAATGGTAATTCTGAGTTGTGAGCTTATACAGCGATCTGCCAGCATTTCGTCCATGGGGAGCAGCACAGCCACCATCCCTGGCTGAGTCTCTCTGGTAAATCTGAGTCAATGGTAGCACAGCAGCAACAACAATATTTACATAAAGCCTTTAACGTAGTAAAACGTCACAAGCGCTTCACAACTGCGTAATCAGTCAAAAATTGTCACCGATCCAAGGTGACTAAAAGCTCGGTCAAAGATAATAGGACCTCGGCAACTGAAGGTATGGCCGCCAATGGTGAAGCGAAAGGAGTGTGGCTTACACTGGAGGCCAGAGTTGGGAGAGTGCAGAGCGAATAGAATCCTAGAATGATACAGCACAGAATTAGGGCGTTCGGCACATGGTGCCTGTGAGTTCATAGAATCATAGAATGATTATGAAAGGGAAATCGTGTTTGACAAATTAATTAGAGTTTTTGAGGATGTAACTAGCAGGGTAGATAAAGGGGAACTAGTGGATATAGTATATTTGGATTTCCAAAAGGCTTTCGATAGGGTGCCATATAAAAGGTAATTGTACAAGATTAGGTCTCATGAGGTTGGGGGTAATATATAGCATGGATAGAAGATTGGTTAACGGACAGAAAAAAGAGAGTAGGGATAAACTGATCTTTTTCAGCTGTAACTAGTGGGGTGCCGCAAGGATCAGTGTTGGGGCCTCAGCTATTTACAATCTATATTAATGAGCTAGATGAAGGGATCCAGTGTAATGAATCCAAGTTAGCTGATGATACAAAGCTAGATGGGACAGTAAGCTGTGAGGAGAACACAAAGAGTCTGCAAAGGGATATAGACAGACTAAGTGAGTGGGCAGTAAGATGGCAGATGGAGTATAATGTAAGGAAATGTGAGGTTATTCACTTTGGTAGGAAGAATAGAAAAACAGAATATTTTTTAAATGGTGGGACACTTTCAAGTGTTGGTGTTCATAGAGATTTGCGTGTCCTCGTGCAAGAAACACAGAAAGCAAGCATGCAGGTACAGCAAGCAATAAGGAAGGCCTTTATTGCAAGGGAGTTGGAGTATAATAAGTAAGTCTTGCTACAATTCTACAGAGCCTTGGTGAGACCACACCTGGATTACTGTGCACAGTTTTGTTCGCCTAATCAAAGGAAGGTTATACTTGCCTTGGAGGTGGTGCAAAGAAGGTTCATTAGATTGAATCCTGGGATCAGAGGGCTGTTCTATGTTTAGATACTGTGTAGAATGGGCCTATACTCCCTGGAGTTTAAAAGAATGAGAGGCGATCTCATTGAAACATACAAGATTCTGAAGGGGATTGACAGGGTAGATGCTGAGAGGTTGTTTCCCCTGGCTGAAGTGTCTACAACTCGGGTGCATAGTCTCAGGATAAGGGGTAGGCCATTTTAGACTGAGATGAGGAGGAATTTCTTCAGTCAGAGGGTTGTGAATCTTTGCAATTCTCTGCCCCAGAGAGCTGTGAATGCTGAGTCTTTGAGTATATTCAAGACTGAGACAGATAGATTTTTGGACTCGAGGGGAATCAAGGATGTGGAGATCGGGCGGGAAAGTGCAGTTGAGGTCGATGATCAGCCATGATCTTATTGAAAGGCGGAGCAGGCTCGAGGGCCATATGGCCTACTCCTGCTCTTATTTCTTATGTCCTTAGAAGGAGGCCATTCGGCCCATGGTGTCTGTGCCGGCTCTTTGAAGGAGACTTTCAAATTAGTGCCAATCCCCTGCTCTTTCCCCATAGGAGTAGGCCTACAATTTTTTTCCCAATTCAAGTATTTACCCAATTCCCTGTGAAAAAGTAGAGAGGTCTATAACAAGGGGGCATAGATTCAAGGTAAACGGTGGGAGGTTTAGAAGGGATTTGGGAAAGAACTTTTTCACCCAGAGGGTGGTTGGAGTCTGGAACTCACTGCCTGAAAGGGTGGTAGAGGCAGGAACCCTCACAACATTCAAGTAGCAATTGGATGAGCACTTGAAATGCCATAACATACAAGGCTACCGACCAAATGCAGGAATATGGGATTAGATTAGACAGGGCTTGATGGCCGGCGCGGACACGATGGGCCAAGGGGCCTCTATCCGTGCTGTATAACTCTATGACTCTATGACTCTAATCTGCTTCCACCACCGTTTCAAGCAGTGCATTCAAGATCATGAAAACTTGCTGTGTAATTTTTTCCCCTCATGTCGCCTCCAGTTCTTTCGCTAATTACCTTAAAACTGCGTCCTCTGGTTACCGACGCTCCTGACACGGGAAACAGTTTATCCTTATTAAGAGGGTTGTAGGACTGGGGGAGGTCACAGAGATAGCGAGGGGCGAGGCCATGGAAGGATTTGAACAAGAGGATGTGAATTTTAAATGCTGAAGTCACCAGCCGTCTCCCTCAGTACAGCATGTGACTCACTACTAACAGGAAGGATGTTACTCTAACTCCTAAATATACAGAAAGGTGAGAAATTGTCCCTCTAAATATCACAAACAGATACATAATGAGGGGAAATCAATCTCTGTACCTTTAACTAACTGCTACATGGAAAGAGGGCAATCAATGAGCTTTAAACACCTGGTCCTCTTGGCACTGAAGTGTCTGAAACTCATAATAGGAACTCCAGGAAAACACAATACTGACAAATGTTTAACTGTTCCCTTGAGGAAAGAAATCTTGATTTAACTGTTAAAGGATAAATAGTTTAACAAGGGTTCACAATGACTCACCAGACTGGCCGACTCAAGCACCACGATTGGTTGCTGAACACGCTGCTCCCTTGGCCACTGGCCTCTGAGCTCTCTTTTTTTTTATTCGTTTATGGAATGTGGCCGGCGCCAGCAAGGCCAGCATTTATGGTCCATCCCTAATTGCCCTTGAGAAGGTGGTGGTGCGCCGCCTTCTTGATCCACTGTAGTCCGTGTGGTGAAGGAACCCCCACAGTGCTGTTCGGTAGGGAGTTCCAGGATTTTGACCCAGCGACGATGAAGGAACGGCGATATACTTCTAAGTCAGGATGGTGTGTGACTTGGATGGGAACTTGGAGGTGGTGGTGTTCCCATGCGCCTGCTGCCCTTCTCCTTCTAGGTGGAAGAGGTCACGGGTTTTGGAGGTGCTGCCGAAGAAGTCTTGGCGAGTTGCTGCTGTAGGGGTTGGTAATGGGGTCAACCTTCACCTTCTGACTCAGTGAGCGGTTCGAATCGCTCCCACGCCCCTGGTTCCTAGACTTTGGACTTATTTAGGGGTTGTGAACAAGAATGCAGTAGACAACAGGTTCTGATGAAATAATTTTGACTTGATTAAAAGAAAAAGGTAACAAACTTAAAAACACACTTCATACTGAAACACAGATTGGGGAGCACACGGTACAGGCGAGGGAGAATGACAATATACCAAAAAAAAACCTTATCCCTCCCAAAGATCCCAATATCTAGCTAGGTTTTTGGTTTCAGGAGATCAGTGATAATGCTCACCAACGAATCCTTGACAGGATTTTAGAGTCTTTTGTTTAAAATATTTCGTAAGGCCCTTTTTGCTGCGAGGTGTCCGATGGTCACTGAGGCAGTGGCTCTGGTTTCTTCTTGTGTGATGGTCTGTTTGTTGGCCTTCCTCCTCGTGGCTTGTAGTGGTTTTGCTGGAGCAGGGAGAGGGCTGTGCCAGCGTAGTCAGCGAGTCCAAAAAAAGAAAGAGTCTTGGGACAGGCTTCAATTATATTGTCTTTTTCGCGCCCAAAACCCCTTACTAAAACGGTTTCCTTTAGGTTGCAAATGAGCCTTCTTTAGTCCATTGTCTAGTTTTGGCGGGCTTGCCAGTTCCGATGGCTTTAGCTCAGTGTTAAACATGTCCTGATCGTTTTCCGATTTAACACAAGCCTTATCTACGCGACAAATCTCAACCCTATTGTCCTAGTTCTATGGGCGGGCTTTTAAATCTGTCCTGTGGATACCTGGTTGATTGTTTTTGATGAAGTACTAAATGTTTTATTGATTTCAAAAGAGGTCTTGGATTATTCATATTTTGATGTGTTGTGAGGCTTGTGGTTTTATCTTTTCCTCCTTGATAGGAAGGCAGTGTGAACACACTGCAGACAGCTTACTACACTGCCTGGTCACGCCCCCCTGCAGCCTGTGTGTCTTTGAAAGGTGTCTTTCCCAACAGTAAGATTCGAAAAGTCATTTTCCTCAGGGTTTTCTTCTTATGATCTTTAAAAATGTCCAAAACTGAGGGTTTTACCTCAAATCACTTCACTTAGGGTTCTGTTCGAGTTTCTGGGGGATTTTGCGAAGCCTACACTGCTGTGCATCTTGTAGATGGTACACACTGCAGCCACGGTACACCGGTGGTGGAGGGAGTGAATGTTCAAGGTGTTGGAAAGGGTGCCAATAAAGTGGGCTGCTTTGTCCTGTATGGTGTCGAGCTTCTTGAATGTTGTTGCAGCTGCACTCATCCAGGCAAGTGAGAGTATTCCATCACACTCCTGACTTGTGCCTTGTAGATGGTAGAAAGGCTTTGGGGAGTCAGGAGGTGAGACACTCGCCGCAGAATACCTTGCCTCTGAACTGCTATTGTGGCCACAGTATTTATGTGGCTGGTCCAGTTAAGTTTCTGGTGAATGGTGACCCCCAGGATGTTGATGGTGGGGGATTCAGCGATGGTAATGCCATCAGCTCTGGGCTGGAGAGGAACTTGCAGTGGGAGGGAGAGGAGCCAGTGGTCGTGGTCCATGTATGTACCAACGAGATAGGTAGAACTAGGAAAGAGGTCTGCTGCGAGATTATGATCAGCTAGGGGCTAAATTACAAAGCAGAACCTCGAGGGTAATAATGTCTGCATTATTACCTGAGCCACGAGCAAATTGGCATAGGGTAAATAAAATTTCAGAGATGAATGCGTGGCTCATAGACTGGTGTGGGAGAAATGGGTTTCGATTCCTGGGGCACTGGCATCAGTATTGGGGAAAGTGGGATCTGTATCGTTGGGACTGTCTTCACCTGAACCGTGCTGGGACCAGTGTTCTGGCGAGTCAGATAACTAGGTCGGTAGAGAGGGCTTTAAACTTAATATTGGGGGCATGGGATCAAATTTGGGACGATGTGGTAATTCAAAGATTAGAGACAAGGCAATAGAGAAAGGTATTAATATGGGAAATGATTTACAGACCATGACAGGAAGAGATAGAGAGTACAAATCTAAGAGTAAATCAACAGATTAGGCTAGAGGTTACAAAAATAATAAAAGGAAAAACTAAAGGCTCTGCATCTGAATACACGTAGCATTCGAAACAAAACAGATGAACTGATAGCGCAAATAGAAATAAATAAATATGATCTGATAGCCATTACAGAAACATGGCTGCAGGATGACATAGATTGGGACCTGAATATTGAAGGGTGTATGACATTTAGGAAGGACAGGAAGGTGGGGAAGGTCGAGGGGTGGCTCTGTTAATTAATGAGGGTACGGCAATAATCATGGGGGATTATAATCTGCATATAGATTGGTAAAATCAGATGGGCAAAGGTAGCCTAGATGAGGAGTTCATGGAATGTTTTCGAGATAGTTTCTTACAACAGCACGTTCTGGAGCCAACCAGAGAGCAGGCTATAATAGACCTGGTACTGTGCAAAGAGATATGATTAATTAATGACCTCATAGTGAAGGCGCCCCTAGGTAGCAGCGATCATAATATGATTGATTTTTGCATTCAGTTTGAGAGAGAGAAGTGTGGGTCCAAGACTAGTATTTTAAACTTAAATAAGGGCAATTATGAGGGCATGAAAGCAGAGCTAGCTAAAGTGAACTGGCAAATTAGGTTAAGGGATCGGTCAATAGAGTTGCAGTGGCAGACATTTAAGGGGATATTCAGAATACACAGAATATATACATTCCAACAAGAAAGAAAAATTCCAAGGGGAGGACCCACCATCCGTGGTTAACTAAAAAGTTAAAGGTATTAAACTTCAAGAAAAAACATATAATTGCGCAAAAATGAGTGGCAGGTCAGAAGATCGAACAGAATATAAAAAACAGCAAAGAATGACTAAAAGATTAATAAGGAGAGAAAAATTATAAAGTACGAGAGAAATCCAGCTAGAAATATGAAAACAGATAATAAGAGTTTCTATAGATATTTAAAAAAGAAAAGAGTTAATAAAGTGAGCGTTGGTCCTATAAAAAGTGAGTCTGGGGAATTAATAATGGAAAATAAAGAGATGGCAGTTGAATTGAACAGGTATTTTGCATCGGTCTTCACTATAGAGGATACAAGTAACATCCCAGAAATAGCTGTACATCAGGAAATGGAAGGGAGGGAGGAACTCAAGAAAATTATAATCACCAGGGAAGTGGTACTGAGCAAATTGTTGGAGCTGCGGGCTGACAAGTCCCCCGGTCCTGATGGACTTCATCCTAGGGTCTTAAAATAAGTTGCTAGTGAGATAGTTGATGAGTTGGTTTTAATTTTCCAAAATTCCCTAGATGTGGGGAAGGTTATATTAGATTGGAAAATAGCGAATGTAACTCCTTTATTCAAAAAGGGAGGGAGACAGAAAGCAGGAAACTACAGGCCAGTTAGCTTAGCATCTGTCCTAGGGAAGATGTTAGAAGCTATTATTAAAGACATTATAGCAGGGCACTTCGAAAAGTTCAAAGTAATCAGGCAGAGTCAACATGGTTTTATGAAAGGGAAAACATTTTTAACCAATTTATTGGAGTTTTTTGAGGAAGTAACATGTGCTGTGGATAAAGGGGAACCGGTGGATGTACTGCACTTAGATTTCCAGAAGGCATTTGATAAGGTGCCACATCAAAGGTTATTGCAGAAAATAAAAGCTCATGGTGTAGGGGGTAACATAATGGAATGGATAGAGGATTGGCTAGCTAACAGGAAACAGAGAGTAGGCATAAATGGGTCATTTTCTGATTGGCAAGATGTAACGAGTGGTGTGCCACAGGGATTAGTGCTGGGGCCTCAACATTTTACAATTTATATACATGACTTGGATGAAGGGACCTAAGGTATGGTTGCTAAATTTGCTGATGACACAAAGATTGGTACGAAAGTAAATTGTGAAGAGGCCATAAGGAGGCTTCAAAGTGATATAGATAGGTTAAGTGAGTGGGCAAAGATCTGGCAAATGGAGTATAATGTAAGAAAATGTGATGTTGTCCATTTTGGCAGGCAGAAAAAAAATAAACATATTATCTAAATGGTGAGAGATTGCAGAGCTCAGAGATGCAGAGGGATCTGGGTGTCCCAGTGCATGAATCGCAAAAGGTTAGTATGCAGGTACAGTAAGTAATTAGGAATACTAATAAAATGTTATCGTTTAATGCGAGGGGAATTGAATACAACAGTAGGGAGGTTATGCTTCAGTTATACAGGGCATTGGTGAGACCACATCTGGAGTACTGAGTACAGTATTGGTCTGCTTATTTAAGGAAGGATGTAAATGCGCTGGAAGCAGTTCAGAGAAGGTTTGCTAGACTGATACCTGGAATGGGCGGGTTGTCTTATGAGGAAAGGTTGGACAGGCTAGGCTTGTATCCACTGGAGTTTAGAAGAGTAAGAGGTGACTTGATTGAAACGTATAAGATCCTGAGGGATCTTGACAGGGTGGATGTGGAGAGGATGTTTCCTCTTGTGGGAGAATCTAGAACTAGGTGTTTGGGTAATTTTGAGTAGTTCTTTAATTGTTAGTTCTCTTTAAATCATTCTTGATAAGAGTACATAAGCAGTTTAAGTAAAGGGGTAAAGTTAACTATTTGGGATTCTGTTGGTTTAAGAAGAGTAAAACAAGGTTACACTGCAGTAGCAGTAAATTGGCACAGCAGGCAGTGGAAAACAGTTTTCAAATCAATCAGCAGGTGTCAAAGTCAGAGGGCGGGCCCAATTCATTGGTACCTGTATATAGGTGGAGCTGTTGCTAAACCCGAGACACTACACTAGTAGTGTCTCCCACCCTCCCACCTCCTCTAACCTTTAGGGGTTGAGGGAATTTAAAAGGTAGGTTCGATTTATATTTTGTTTTCAGGGACTTAACTTAATAAAGTAATATGAGGGTTAAGTCATGGCAGGAAATCTCGGAACCGTGTCGTGCTCCTCCTGTGCTATGTGGGAAATCAGGGACACTTCCAGTGTCCCTGACAACTATGTGTGCAGGAAGTGCGTCCAGCTGCAGCTCCTGACGGACCGCATGGCGGCACTGGAGCTGCGGATGGACTCACTCTGGAGCATCCACAATGCCGAGAACTTTGTGGATTACTCATTTAGTGAGTTGAACACACCGCGGGTAAAGGCTAGGTCAGACAGTAAATGGGTGACCAAGAGGCAGGGCAGTATCAGGAAGGTAGTGCAGGAGTCCCCTGCGGTCGTCTCCCTCCAAAACAGATATACCGTTTTGGATACTGTTGGGGGAAATGACCTACCAGGGGAAGGCACCAGCAGCCAGGTTCATGGCGCCAAGGCTGGCTCTGCTGCACAGCAGGGCGGGAAAAAGAGTGGTAGAGCTATAGTGATAGGGGAATCAATTGTAAGGGGAATAGACAGGAGTTTCTGGGTCCGCAACCGAGATTCCAATTTGGTATGTTGCCTCCCTGGTGCAAGGGTGAAGGATGTCTCGGAGCGGCTGCAGAACATTCTGGAAAGGGAGGGTGAAGAGCCAGCTGTCCTGGTGCATGTAGGTTCCAACGATATAGGTGGAAAGCGAGAAGATGTCCTACAAGCAGAATTTAGGGAGCTAGGAGCTAAATTGAAATTAGGAACTCAAAGATAGTAATCTCTGGGTTGCTACCAGTGCCACGTGCTAATCAGAGTAGCATGAACAGGATAGCGAGATTAAATACGTGGCTTGAGCAGTGATGCAGGAGGGAGGGATTCAAATACCTGATGCATTAGAACCAGTTCTGGGGGAAGTGGGACCTGTACAAATGGGACGCTCTGCACTTGGGCAGGACTGGAACCGATATCCTCGGGGTAATATTTGCTAAGGCAGTTCGGGAGGTTTAAACTAATATGGCAGGGGAATGGGAACCAATGTAGCGAAACAGGGGGAAGTAATATGCAGTCAGAAAAAATGTTAGAAGGGTGAGAAACAATAAGGGAAATCCGAGTAAACAAAGGCAAGAAACACAAAGGGCCATACTAAATCATAAGTCTAAAAGGACAAAGGGTGTTAATAAAACAAGCCTAAAGGCTCTGTGTCTTAATGCAAGGAGTATCCGTAATAAGGTGGATGAATTGACTGTGCAAATAGATGTTAACGGATACGATGTGATTGGGATTACAGAGACGTGGCTCCAGAAAAATCAAGGCTGGGAACTGAATATCCAGGGGCATTCAACATTCAGGAAGGATAGAATAAAAGGAAAAGGGGTTGGGGTAGCATTGCTGGTTAAAAAGCAGATTAATGCAATAGCTAGGAAGGACATTAGCTTGGAGGATGTGGAATCAATATGGGTTGAGCTGCAGAACACGAAAGGGCAGAAAACGTTAGTGGGAGTTGTGTACAGACCTCCAAATAGTAGTAGTGAGGTGGGGGAGGGTATGAAACAGGAAAGCAGAGGTGCATGCAAAAAAGGCGCAGCAGTTATCACGGGTGACTTCAATATGCATATAGATTGGGCTACTCAAACTGGAAGCAATACGGTGGAGGAGGATTTCCTGGAGTGTTTAAGGGATGGTTTCCTAAACCAATATGTTGAGGAACCAACTAAAGGGGAGGCCATCCTGGACTGGGTGTTGTGTAATGAGGAAGGACTAATCAGCAATCTTGTGGTGCGAGGCCCCTTGGGGAAGAGTGACCATAGTATGGTGGAGTTCTACATTAGGATGGAGAAGGAAACAGTTAATTCAGAGACCATGGTCCAGAACTTAAATAAGGGCAACTTTGAGGGTATGAGGCGTGAATTGGCGAGGTTAGATTGGCAAGCGATATTTAAGGGGTTATCAGTGGAAGGGCAATGGCAGACATTTAGAGATCGCATGGATGAACTACAGCAATTGTACATCCCTGTCTGGCGTAAAAATAAAAAAAGGGAATGTGGCTCAACCATGGCTAACAAGGGAAATCAGAGATAGTATTAAAAGCAAGGAAGTGGCATACAAATTGGCCAGGAGTAGCAGCAAACCCGGGGAATGGGAAAACTTTAAAACTCAGCAGAGGAGGACGAAGGGTTTGATTAGGGCAGGGAAAATAAAATATGAAAGGAAGCTTGCGGAGAACCTTAAAACGGACTGCAAAAGCTTCTATAAATATGTAAAAAGAAAGAGGTTAGTAAAAACAGACGTAGGTCCCCTGCAGTCAGAAACAGGGGAAGTCATAATGGGGAACAAAGAAAAGTCAGATCAATTGAACAAGTACTTTGGTTCGGTGTTTACTGTGGATACACAAACAACCTTCCGGAAATAAAAGAGATCAAAGGATCTGGTAAGAGGGAGGAGCTGAGGGAAATCCTTATCTGTCGGGAAAAGGTGTTGGGGAAATTGATGGGACTGAAGGCTGATAAATCCCCAGGGCCAGATGGTCTGCATCCCAGAGTACTTAAGGAGGTGGCCTTGGAAATAGTGGATGCACTGACGATCATTTTCCAACATTCCTTAGACTCTGGATCAGTTCCGAAGGAGTGGAGGGTGGCTAATGTAACCCCCCTTTTTAAAAAAGGAGGGAGGGAGAAAGCAGGGAATTATAGACCGGTCAGCCTGACAGCGGTGGTGGGTAAAATGATGGAATCAATTATTAAAGATGTCATCACAGACCATTTGGAAAGTGGCGACATGATAGGTCCAAGTCAGCATGGATTTGTAATAGGGAAATCATGCTTGACAAATCTTCTGGAATTTGTTGAGGATGTTTCCAATAGGGTGGACGTGGGGGGGGGACCAGTAGATGTGGTGTATTTGGACTTTCAGGAGGCCTTCGACAAGGTCCCACACAAGAGATTGGTGTGCAAAGTTAAAGCACATGGGATTGGGGGTAATGTGTTGACGTGGATTGAGAACTGGTTGGCACACAGGAAACAAAGAGTAGGAGTAAATGGGTACTTTTCAGAATGGCAGGCAGTGACCAGCGGGGTACCGCAGGGTTCGGTGCTGGGGCCCCAGCTGTTTACATTATATATTAATGATTTAGACGAAGGGATTAATTGTAATATCTCCAAATTTGCGGATGACACTAAATTGGGAGGCAGTGTTTACAATGAGGAGGATGCTAGGAGGCTACAGAGTGACTTGGACAGGTTGGGTGAATGGGCAAATGTATGGCAGATGAAGTACAATGTGGATAAATGTGAGCTTATCCACTTTGGTGGTAAAAATAGGGAGGCAGACTATTACCTGAATGGTGGCAGATTAGGGAAAGGGGATGTGCAACGAGACCTGGGCGTCATGGTACATCAGTCACTGAAGGTGGGAAGGCAAGTGCAGCAGGCAGTCAAGACCGCAAATGGCATGATGGCCTTCATAGCAAGGGGATTTGAGTACAGGAGTAGGGAGGTGATGCTACAGTTGTACAGGGCCTTGGTGAGGCCACACCTGGAGTATTGAGTGTAGTTTTGGTCTCCTAACTTGAGGAAGGACATTCTTGCTATTGAGGGAGTGCAACGAAGGTTCACTAGATTGATTCCTGGGATGGCCAGACTGACATATCAAGAAAGACTGGATCAACTTAAGTTGTATCCTCTGGTGTTCAGAAGAATGAGGGGGGAACTTATAGAGACGTTTAAAATCCTGACTGGTTTAGACAAATTAGATGCGGGCAGAATGTTTCCAATGTTAGGGAAAACTAAAACCAGGGGTCACAGTCTAAGGATAAAGGGGAAGCCATTTAAGACTGAGATTAGGAGGAACTTCTTCACCGAGAGAATGGTGAATCTGTGGAATTCTCTACCACAGAAGGTTGTTGAGGCCAGTTCGCTAAATATATTCAAAAGGGAGTTAGATATAATACTCACAACTAGGGGGATCAAGGGGTATGGCGAGAAAGCAGGAATGCGGTACGGAGGTAGCATGTTCAGCCATGAACGCATTGAATGGCGGTGCAGGCTCGAAGGACCGAATGGTCTACTCCTGCACCTATTTTCTATGTTTCTATGTTTCTATGTTTAAAAATAAGGGGTCGCCCATTTAAGACAGAGAAGAGGAGAATTTTTTTTCTCACAGAGGGTCGTGAGTCTTTGGAACTCTCTTCCTCAGAGGGCGGTGGAAGCAGAGTTTTTGAATATTTTTAAGGCAGTGGTAGATAGATTCTTGATCAGCAAGGGGGTGAAAGGTTATCGGGGGTAGGCAGGAATGTGGTGTAATCAGATCAGCCATGATCTTATTGAATAGCGAAGCAGGCTCGAAGGTCCGAGTGGCCTACTCCTGCTCCTAATTCGTATGTTTGTATGAATGTCAAGGGGTGGTGGTTAGACTCTCGCTTGTTGGAGATAGTCATTGCCTGGCACTTCTGTAGTGCAAATGTTACCTGCCACTTATCAGCCCAATCCTCCACGTCGTCCAGGTCTTGTTGCATGCGGGCAAGGTCTGCTTCATTATCTGAGGAGTTGTGAATGGCACTGAACACTGTGCAATCATCAGAAAACATCCCCATTCCTGAATTTATGTTGGAGGGAAGGTCATTGATGAAGCAGCTGAAGATGATTGGACCTAGGACATTGCCCTGAGGAATTCCAGCCAACAATGCTCTGGGGTTGTGATGATTGATCTTCAACCACCACAACCATCTTCCTTTGTGCTAGGTTTGATGACACCTTCCATCACTTTACTGATGATTGAGAGTAGACTGATGAGGCGGTAATTGTCCGGATTGGACTGGTCCTGCTTTTTTTGGACAGGACATACCTGGGCAGTTTTCCACATTGTCGGATGGATGCCAGTGTTTTAGTTGTATTGGAACAGCTTGGCTAGAGGCGCGGCTAGTTCTGGAGCACAAGCCTTCAGCACGATAGCCGGGATGTTGTCGGGGCCAACAGCCTTTGCTGTATCCAGTGCGCTGAGCCGTTTCTTGATATCTCGTGGAGTGAATCGAATTGGCTGAAGACTGGCTTCTGTGATCGTGGGGACCTCAGGAGGAGGCCGATATGGATCATCCACTCGGCACTTCTGGCTGAAGATGGTTTTAAACGCTTCAGCCTTGTATTTTGCACTCACGTGCTGGGCTCCACCATCATTGAGGATGGGAATATTAATGGAGCCTTCATCTATCATTCATTATTTAATAGTCCACCACCATTCACGACTGGATGTGGCAGGACTGCAGAGTTTTGATCAGACCCGATGATTGTGGGATCGCTTAGCCCTGTCTATATCATGCTGCCTCCACTTTTTAGCATGCATGTCGTACTTTGTTGCAGCTTCCCCAGGTTGGCACCTAATTTTTAGGTACGCCTGGTGTTGCTCCTGTCATACCCTTCTACATTCCTTATTGAACCAGGGTTGGTCCCCTGGCTTGATGGCAATGTTAGAGTGAGGGATATGTCGGGCCATGAGTTTACAGATGGTGGTGAAATATAATTCTGCTGCTGCCCCACAGCACCTCATGGATGCCCAGTTTCGAGCTGCTAGATCTGTTCTGAATCATATCCCATTTAGCACGGTGGTAGTGCCAGACAACACGATGGAGGGTGTCCTCATGTGTGAAGACGGGACTTCGTCTCCACGATGACTGTACGTTGGTCACTAATACCAATATTGTCATGGACATTTGCATCTGCGACAGGTAGATTGTTGAGGACGAGGTCAAGTAGGTTTACCCCTCATGTTGGTTCTCTCACCACCTGTCGCAGGCCCAGACTGGCAGTTATGTCTTTCAGGACACGGCCAGTAGTGGTGCTACCGAGCCACATCTTGCTGATGGACATTGAAGTACCCTTGCTACTCTCAGTGCTTCTTCCAAGTGATGTTCAACATGGCGGAGTACTGATTGATCAGCTGAGGGAGGGCGGTAGTTGGTAATCAGCAGGAGGTTCCGCTTGCGCGGAGTCAATGATGAGGACTCCGAGGGCCAGTCCCTCCCGACTGTATACCACGGTGCCGCCACCCCTGATGGGGCAGGACATACCCAGTGATGGAGGAGTTTGGGACATTGGCTAAAAGGTATGATTCTGTGAGTATGACTATGGCAGGCTGTTGCTTGACTGGTCTGTGGGACACCTCTCCCAATTTTGGCACAAGTCCCCAGATGTTGGTGAGGAGGACTTTGAAGGTCGACTGGGCTGGGTGTGCCGTTGCCGTGCACGGAGCCAGTGCCGAGTGGTTCGTCCAGTTTCATTCTTATTATTTTGTTTAGTAGCGGTTAGTTACAACTGAGGGCAGTTAAGAATCAACCACATTGCTGTGGGTCTGGAGTCACATATCGGCCAGACCAGGTAAGGACGGCAGATTTCCTTCCCTGAAAGACATTAATGAACAGATGGATTTTTACGACAATCCGATAGTTTCATAGTTACCATTACTGATACAAGCTTTTTATTCCAGATTGATTTAATTAACTGAATTTAAATTCCCACTTGCAGTGGTGGGCTTTGAACTCACGACTTTGGATCATTAGTCCAGGTCGCTGGATTACTAGCCCAGTGACATTATCACGACGCTACCGTTCCCGGTCGAGCTGCACTGTGTAACTCAGTGAGGACATTACGGTCCCTGGAGTGGAACAGAGAGACTCCGCAGGAGGTTGACAGCATTCTGGGAAGCGCCTCTCTTTGGGTTCAATTATAATGAGGCGGCCAAAGCTGCAGCTCGTGTTCTAACTGTGGCCGAACCAAAGCTTTTCCCAAATGCATTATTACTTGTTGCTGTTGCGCTCAATGTCCCTCTCTGTTAAACTCGAATCCCTGCTGCTTTTATTATGGATTTACTCTCTGTACCCGTACTGTCAGGGAATTAAGTCTTTAAATCCCGAGATCTGGCTGATCATCCTCGCCTTTCATTCCATTCAGACCTTGTTCCCACCCCTTGTTATTCACACCGGAATGTGAGGGTTGATCACCTGTGAACAACGAGTTACTGATTCAAACTGGTGACATGTTCTCAATGAGTTGGAACAATATGTGTCCAGGAACTAAGACGGCGCTCACCAAATATTATTTAGAAGGACCTGGAAAGATTCAGCAGAACACCGACTTTACACCATTTGGAAGACTGATTGAGACCAGAATATCAATATTGTTGCTCCTCGTTGTTTAGTCACAAGTACAACCTTCATTTTTCAACAATACATTTTCATTTTCAGTAACTATCCTTAAACAGAGATGCCTAACATCACTTTGACAACTCAAGTTCCTCCTGCCTCCATCATTAGAGCACTTATCAGCAGACAGGTCAGGGTTCAATTGTGACAGTAGACAATGGGATCTGATGGGGAGACCGGAGCCTGCAATATTCTTAACAAACTTCCAGAACAGTTACAAATACCTACCATTAAAAGACTCCTGATTCTTGGAAATGTGAGGTCATTCACATTGGACATAAAAAGTATAAAAGAGGATAGTACTTTCTAAATGGTGGAAAGCTAGAAACAGTGGAGGGCCAAAGAGACTTGGGGATCTGGTCCATGCACATAGATCAGTAAAACAGAAATAATGTAAAAGGCTAATGGAATGTTGGCCTTTATATCTAGAAGACTATAATAAAAGTGGGTAGAAGTAAGGCTGCAACTGCACAAAGCCCTGGACAACCCATAGAAGCATAGAAGCATACAAGATAGGAGCAGGAGTAGGCCATTCGGCCCCTCGAGCCTGCTCCGCCATTTAATGAGATCATGGTTTTTCATCCAAATTCAGTACCCTGTCCCTGTTTTCTCCCCATATCCCGTGATCCCTTTAGCCTTAAGAAATACATCTATCTCCTTCTTGAATATATTTAATGAATTGGCCTCAACTGCCTTCTGTTGTAGAGAATTCAAAAGGTTCACCACTCTCTGGGTGAAGAAATTGCTCCTCATCTCAAACCTCTGGATCTGGACTCCCCCGCCATCTGGAACATCCTTCCTGCATCTAGTCTGTCTAGTCCTGTTAGAATTTTATGAGTTTCAGTGAGATCCCCTCTCATTCTTCTAAACTCTAGCTAATATAAGCCTAATCGAGCCAATCTCTCTTCATACGTCATACCTGCCATCCCAGGTATCAGTCTGGTAAATCTTCGCTGCTCTCCCTCCATGGCAATAACATCCTTCCTCAGATAAGTCGAACAAAACGGCACACAATACTCAAGGTGTGCTCTCACCAAGGCGCTGTACAACTGCAGGAAGACATCCTTGCTCCTGTACTCGAATCCTCCCGCTATCAAGGCCAACATACCATTTGCCTTCTTAACCGCCTGCTGCACCTGCATGCTTACCTTAAGCGACTGATGCACAAGGACTCCCAGATCTCGTTGCACTTCCCCTTTTCCCAATCTATTGCCGTTCAGATAATAATCTGTCTTCCTGTTTTTGCCACCAAAGTGGTTAACCTCGCATTTATCCACATTATACTGCATCTGCCATGCATCTGCCCAATCACCCAACCTATCCAAATCATACTGGAGTTTCTCTGCTTCCTCCTCACAGCACACACGCCCACCCAGCTTTGTGTTGTCTGCAAACTTAGAGATATTACATCTAGTTCCCTCGTTTGGATCATTAAAATATATTGTGAATAGCTGGGGTCCTAGCACCGATCACTGCGGTACCCCACTAGTCACTGCCTGCCACTCGGAAAAAGACCCATTTATTCAAACTCTTTGCTTCCTGTCTGCCAACCAGTTCTCTGTCCAAATCAGTACCTTACCCCCAATCCCATGTGCTTTAACTTTGCACGCTAATCTCTTATGCGGGACCTTATTGAAAGTCTTCTGAAAGTCCAAATACACCACATCTACTGGTTCTCCCTTATCTATTCTACCAGGTCCATCCTCTAAAAATTCCAGAAGTTTAATCAGGCATGATTTACCTTTTGTAAATCCATGTTGACTTTGTCCGATCCTGTAACTGTTTTCCAAGTGCTCTGCTATTATATCTTTTATGATGGAGTCTAGCATTTTTCCCACGATGTCAGGCTTACCCGTCTATAATTCCCCATTTTTTTCTCTACCACCTTCTTTAAATAGCGGGTTTACATTAGCTAACCTCCAATCCATGGGAACTGTTCCAGAGTCTATCGAATTTTGAAAGATGACCAGCAATGCTTCTACTATGATTGATGCCCCAGGATATGGGCACGGAGGGAGGGTGAAAAGAAGCAAATAAAATCAAGAATAATATTAATAATAACATACGTTCTTTACTTCTGTAAATGAAATGTCTGCATTCTGTGATTTGAATGGAGTGGAATAAAATGAATGGAAACATCCCACAGCAGCTTTTGCTCTGAAAACACTCGACAAACATTCCGCAAAAGAGCCCAGTCCAGAGAAACAGGAATTAAATTATTCTGAAAATAATAAAAAAATAAATATAACATATATATACTTTGTTTTTACAAAAGTCTTGCCTTGTTTTAGTTTTGTTGGGAATTAGTGGGAGAGTAAGGGCACACAGCAGGATATGCTCTGACATAGCGCACAAATATTCCCCGATAAAGTCCAGTCCAGAAAAAAATCAAATGGCTTGTTGTCAAGTGGCTTGTTGTATATCTGTAGCTTTGATTTTTACATGTTTTGAAAGAAAGGCAAAGTAAGATCCCTCAGCAGTGCGGTCTGGAATGAACTCAGTATGATCTAATAGATTTTTTTCAGACAAGAGATGCAGTACCAATGCGCACGGCAGATAAATTGAACACAGATAAGCCCTGCATACACACCAGCTTTTGCTCTCTGTCTCTCTCTCTCACACACACACACAAACACAGGCCAGTCTGCAAAATTGCCACACAATGCTGTCAGCAATGAAAGAAATTTGATTTCTCTCATTGCTCTGCTGTGTTTGGCAGTTTAAAAGTAAAAAAAACACTTTCCCATATCTTAATTTTTCATTTTGCTGTCTCCAAAATTAGGCTTTCTATTCTGCATCAAAAGCAAAATTCTGCGGATGCTGGAAATCTGAAATTAAAACAGAAAATTTTGCAAATACTCAGCAGGTCAGGCAGCATCTGTGGAGCGAGAGAGAAACAGAGTTAATTCAGCTTGATGACCTTTCGTCAGATTCTGGCAAGGTTCTGACGACAGGTCATCGAACTGAAATGTTAACTATTCATCTCCATCTCTCCACATACGATGCCTGACCTGCTGAGTATTTTCAGCATTCTCTGTTTTGATTTCTATTCTGCCTGTTGTCTTAATTTAATTTGTCTCTCTCATTGCCTGCCTGCCTTGTCTTGATTTGGGTAGAGTGGAATAAAATGAATGCAAAGGTCCACAAAGACATTTTTCAGTATCTCACTGACTGTCTTGAAGTGAAGTGAAGTGAAATAAAGTGCAATAAAGTGATACACATCAGCATTACATGTGGACCAGTCAAGAATGAAATCAATAGGGTTTAATACAACAACAGCAGTTAATAAGACAGCAGTCCACATCTCACACAAACACCAGTTTTTGCTCTCTCCTTCACTCTCTCTCACTCACACACACACAAACACACACCCTGGCCAGCCTTCAGAGGGATGAATGCCGTGTTGGAAAATTAAAGCCAAAAATACACTTTTCTGTATCGTATCTTTTCACTTTGTGGCCTACAGAAATAGGCTTTCTATTCTGCACCTTGCCTTGTGATTTCATGTCTCGCTCTCTCACTGGCCATCTGTCTGTCTGTCTCTCACTCACAATATCTCCCTCCCTTCCACAGTGAACTAAAACTTACAGTGACATGACACACAGACTCTGCAATTTGCAGAAACATAGACACCCACGCACATACAGACACACTCACACAGACTCTGCAATTTCCAGAAACTCACACACATACATCCATTCTGAAAGTGTCTATTTTTGATGATGTCCCTTCCTGGCTGTGCGTCCATGTTTGATGAGCACAATCCAAAAGGAAGAAGTGAAGCCGAGGCCAAAGAAATCCGGGTCCCCGAGAGGAAATGAAAGCCCTGAGGGTGAAAAGAAGTAAATACAACCAGGAATAAATAATAATATATATACTTTACTTCTATTAACTAAATGTCTGCCTGTCTGTGGTTTGCCTGGAGTGTAATAAAATGAATGGAAAGATCGCACAGCAACTTTTGCTCTGAAAACAGCCCAAGCACATTCCCCAATAAAGCCCAGTCCAGAAAAAAATCAAATGGATTATTCTGAAAATTATTTAAAAAGTATAATATGTACGTTTTTTTTTACAAATGCCTTGTCTTGTTTGAGTTGGGATGAAGGGGAGAGCAAGATCCCACAAAATAGGATGTGCCATGAAACATTCCACAATCATTCCCCTATAAAGTCCAGTCCAGTAAAATATCAAATGGGTTGATGTATATATGTAAATTTGCTTTTTACTAAATGCTTGAATGAAAGACAAAGAATGTCTCTCTCAGACTCTCTCTCACACACTGTCTCTCTCAGACACTCTCTCACACACTGTCTCTCACATTCTCACACTCACACTCTCTCACACACTCTCTCACAGTCACTCTCACACTCACTCTCAGACTCACTCTCACACTCTCTCACTCACTCTCACACTCACTCTCACACTCTCTCACACACTCTCTCTCACACTCTCACTCACACTCTCTCACACTCCCTCTCACGCTCTCTCTAACACTCTCTCTCACACTCTCTCTCACTCTCTCTCTCACACTCTCTCTCACTCTCTGTCACACACTTTCTCTCACACTCTCTCTCACACACTCTCTCACACTCACTCTCTCACACTCACACTCTCTCACACACTCTCTCACACTCACTCTCACACTCACTCTCACACTCACTCTCACACTCTCTCACACTCACTCTCACACTCACTCTCACACTCACTCTCACAATCTCTCTCACACTCTCTCTCAAACTCTCTCTCAAACTCTCTCTCACACTCTCTCACACTCTCTCTCACTCTCTCTCTCACACTCTCTCACTCTCTCTCACAAAACTCTCTCACACACTTTCTCTCACACACTCTCTCACACTCACTCTCTCACACTCACTCTCTCACACTCACTCTCTCATACTCATTCTCTCTCACACACCGTCTCTCTCAGAATCACTCTCTCACACACTGTCTGTCAGACTCACTGCCTCACACACTCTCTCTCAGCCTCACTCTCTCACATACTGTCTATCTGGCTCACTCTCTCACACAACGTCTCTCACACTCACTCTCTCACGCTCACTCTCGCACACTGTCTCTCTCAGACTCTCTCTCACACACTATCTCTCTCTGACTCACTCTCTCACACACTGTATCTGACTCACTCTCTCATTTTCGGACTCTCTAAGACCATCTCTCTCAGAGTCACTCTCTCACGCACTGTCTCTCTCAGACTCTCTCTCACACACTCTCTCAGATTCAATCTCTCACACACTCTCTCTCTCAGACTCACTCTCTCATACACTGTCTCTCTCAGACTCACTCTCTCGCACACTGTCTCTCTCAGACACTCTCTCACACACTGTCACTCACACTCTCACACTCACACTTTCTCACACACTCTCTTACACTTACTCTCACACTCACTCTCACACTCACTCTCACACTCTCTCTCACACTCTCTCTCACACTCTCTCTCACACTCCTTCTCACACTCTCTCTCACACTCTCTCTCACACTCTCTCTCACACTCTCTCTCACACACTCTCTCTCACACTCTCTCTCACACACTCTCTCACACTCACTCTCTCACACTCACACTCTCTCACACTCTCTCTCACACTCCTTCTCACACTCTGTCTCACACTCACTCTCACACTCTCTCACACTCACTCTCACACTCACTCTCTCATTCTCTCCCACACTCTCTCTCACACGCTCTCTCACACTGTCTCTCACACTCTCTCTCACACTCCCTCTCACACTCAATCTCACACTCTCTCTCACACTCTCTCTCACACTCTCTCTCACACTCTCTTTCATTCTCTCTCACACACTCTCTCTCACACTCTCTCTCGCACACTCTCTCAAACTCACTCTCTCACACTCACTCTCTCACACTTACTCTCTCAACCTCACTCTCTCACACTCACTCTCGTACACTGTCTCTCTCAGACTCTCTCTCACACACTGTCTCTCTAACTCACTCTCTCACACACTGTATCTGACTCACTCGCTCATACACGGTCTCTCTCAGACCATCTCTCTCAGACTCACTCCCTCACGCACTGTCTCTCTAAGACTGTCTCTCACACTCTCTCAGATTCAATCTCTCACACACTCTCTCTCTCAGACTCACTCTCTCATACACTCTCTCTCTCAGACTCACTCTCTCATACACTGTCTCTCTCAGACTCACTCTTTCATACATTGCCTCTCTCTCAGACTCACTTTCTCACACACTGTCTCTCTGTCTCACTCTCTCACACACTTTCTGTCAGACTCCCTCTCTCACACACTGTCTCTCTCAGACTCTCTCTCAAACACTTTCTCTCAGTCTCACTCTCACACACACCGTCTCTCTCATATCTCTCTCACACACACTGTCTCTCTCAGACTCACTCTCTCTCTGACTGTCTCTCTCAGACTCACTCTCTCACACACTGTCTCTCTTAGACTCACTCTCTCTCTTACTGTCTCTCTCAGTCTCACTCTCTCAAACACTGTCTCTCTCAGACTCTCTCTCACTTTCTCTCTCAGGCTCACGCTCTAAAATAACACTGTCTCTGTCAGACTCACTTTCTCACACACTCTCTCTCTCTCAGGCTCACTCTCTCACCCACTGTCTCTCTCAGATTCACTCTCTCACACACTGTCTCTCTCAGACTCACTCTCTCACACTGTCTCTCTAAGACTCTCTCTCACACACTCTCTCTCAGATTCACTCTCTCACACACCGTCTCTCTCAGCCACACACTGCCACACACTCTCTCAGACTCTCTCACACACTCTAATACTCACTGTCTCACACACTGTCTCTCTCAGACACCGTCTCTCTCAGACTCACTCTCTCACACGATGCGTCTCTCAGGATCACTCTCTCACACTGTCTCTCTCAGACTCTCTCTCACACACTGTCTCTCTCAGACTCACTCTCTCACACACCGTTTCTCTCAGACTCACTCTCACACACTGTCTTTCAGACTCAGTCTCACACACTGTCTCTTTCAGACTCACTCTCGCACACACTGTCTCTCTCAATCTCACTCTCTCAAACACCAGCTCTCTCAGACTCACTCTCTCACACACACTCTCAGACTCATTCTCTCACACACTGTCTCTCTCTCAGACTCACTCTCTCACACACTGTCTCGCTCAGACTCTCTCACACTCTCTCTCTCAGACTCACTCTCTCACAAAGACTTTCAGACTCACTCTCTCACACACTGTCTGTCAGACTCACTGCCTCACACTCTCTCTCTCAGCCTCACTCTCTCACATACTGTCTATCTGGCTCACTCTCTCACACAACGTCTCTCACACTCACTCTCTCACGCTCACTCTCGCACACTGTCTCTCTCAGACTCTCTCTCACACGCTATCTCTCTCAGACTAACTCTCTCACACACTGTATCTGACTCACTCTCTCATTTTCGGACTCTCTAAGACCATCTCTCTCAGAGTCACTCTCTCACGCACTGTCTCTCTCAGACTCTCTCTCACACACTCTCTCAGATTCAATCTCTCACACACTCTCTCTCTCAGACTCACTCTCTCATACACTGTCTCTCTCAGACTCACTCTCTCACACACTGTCTCTCTCAGACTCACTCTCTCGCACACTGTCTCTCTCAGACACTCTCTCACACACTGTCACTCACACTCTCACACTCACACTTTCTCACACACTCTCTTACACTTACTCTCACACTCACTCTCACACTCACTCTCACACTCACTCTCACACTCTCTCTCACACTCTCTCTCACACTCCTTCTCACACTCTCTCTCACACTCTCTCTCACACTCTCTCTCACACTCTCTCTCACACACTCTCTCACACTCACTCTCTCACACTCACACTCTCTCACACTCTCTCTCACACTCCTTCTCACACTCTGTCTCACACTCACTCTCACACTCTCTCACACTCACTCTCACACTCACTCTCACATTCTCTCTCACACTCTCTCTCACACGCTCTCTCACACTGTCTCTCACACTCTCTCTCACACTCCCTCTCACACTCAATCTCACACTCTCTCTCACTCACTCTCTCACACTCACTCTCTCACACTTACTCTCTCAACCTCACTCTCTCACACTCACTCTCGTACACTGTCTCTCTCAGACTCTCTCTCACACACTGTCTCTCTAACTCACTCTCTCACACACTGTATCTGACTCACTCGCTCATACACGGTCTCTCTCAGACCATCTCTCTCAGACTCACTCCCTCACGCACTGTCTCTCTAAGACTGTCTCTCACACTCTCTCAGATTCAGTCTCTCACACACTCTCTCTCTCAGTCTCACTCTCTCACACACTTTCTGTCAGACTCACTCTCTCACACACTGTCTCTCTCAGACTCTCTCTCAAACACTTTCTCTCAGTCTAACTCTCAGACACACCGTCTCTCTCATCTCTCTCTCACACACTGTCTCTCTCAGACTCACTCTCTCTCTCACTGTCTCTCTCAGACTCACTCTCTCACACACTGTCTCTCTTAGACTCACTCTCTCACTTACTGTCTCTCTCAGACTCACTCTCTCAAACACTGTTTCTCTCAGACTCTCTCTCACTTTCTCTCTCAGGCTCACGCTCTAAAATAACACTGTCTCTGTCAGACTCACTTTCTCACACACTCTCTCTCTCTCAGGCTCACTCTCTCACCCACTGTCTCTCTCAGATTCACTCTCTCACACACTGTCTCTCTCAGACTCACTCTCTCACACTGTCACTCTCAGACTCTCTCTCACACACTCTCTCTCAGATTCACTCTCTCACACACTGTCTCTAAGACTCACTCTCTCACACACTTTCTCTCTCAGACTCACTCTCTCACACACCGTCTCTCTCAGCCACACCCTGTCACACACTCTCTCAGACTCTCTCACACACTCTAATACTCACTGTCTCACACACTGTCTCTCTCAGACACCGTCTCTCTCAGACTCACTCTCTCACACGATGCGTCTCTCAGGATCACTCTCTCACACTGTCTCTCTCAGACTCTCTCTCACACACTGTCTCTCTCAGACTCACTCTCTCACACACCGTTTCTCTCAGACTCACTCTCACACACTGTCTTTCAGACTCAGTCTCACACACTGTCTCTTTCAGACTCACTCTCGCACACACTGTCTCTCTCAATCTCACTCTCCCAAACACCAGCTCTCTCAGACTCACTCTCTCACACACACTCTCAGACTCATTCTCTCACACACTGTCTCTCTCTCAGACTCACTCTCTCACACACTGTCTCGCTCAGACTCTCTCACACTCTCTCTCTCAGACTCACTCTCTCACAAAGACTTTCAGACTCACTCTCTCACACACTGTCTCTCTGTCTCACTCTCTCACACACTGTCTGTCAGTCTCACTCTCCCACACACACTGTTTCTCAGACTCCCTCACTCACACACCGTCTCTCTAATACTCACTCTCTCACACACTGTCTCTCTCAGACTCACTCTCTCTCAGACTCTCTCTCTCAGACTCTCTCTCACACACTGTCTCTCTCAGACTCACTCTCTTTCACACTCTCTCTCTCAGACTCTCTCTCACACACTGTCTCTCTCAGACTCACGCTCTCTCACACTCTCTCAGACTCTGTCTCACACACCATCTCTCTCAGACTCACTCTCTCACACTGTCTCTCAGTCTCACTTTCTCACTCACTCACTCTCTCACACTGTCTCTCTCTGACTCACTCTCACACTGTCTCTCTCAGACTCTCTCTCACACTGTCTCTCTGACTCACTCTCACACACTGTCTCTCTCAGACTCTCTCTCACACCCTGTCTCTCAGACTCACTTTCTCACACAGTCTCTCTCAGATTCTCTCTCTCTCACACTGTCTCTCTCAGACTCACTCTCTCACACACTGTCTCTCTCAGACTCACTCTCTCACACACTGTCTCTCTCAGACTCACTTTCTCACACACTGTCTCTCTCAGATTATCTCTCTCTCACACTGTCTCTCTCAGACTCACTCTCTCACACACTTTCTCTCTCAGACTCACTCTCTCACACACCGTCTCTCTCAGCCACACACTCTCACACACTCTCTCAGATTCTCTCACACACTCTAACACTCACTGTCTCACACACTGTCTCTCTCAGACACCGTCTCTCTCAGACTCACTCTCTCACACGATGCGTCTCTCAGAATCACTCTCTCACACTGTCTCTCTCAGACTCTCTCTCACACACTGTCTCTCTCAGACTCACTCTCTCACACACCGTTTCTCTCAGACTCACTCTCACACACTGTCTTTCAGACTCAGTCTCACATACTGTCTCTTTCAGACTCACTCTCGCACACACCGTTTCTCTCAGACTCACTCTCACACACTGTCTTTCAGACTCAGTCTCACACGCTGTCTCTTTCAGACTCACTCTCGCACACACTGTCTCTCTCAATCTCACTCTCTCAAACACCAGCTCTCTCAGACTCACTCTCTCACACACACTCTCAGACTCATTCTCTCACACACTGTCACTCTCTCAGACTCACTCTCTCACACACTGTCTCGCTCAGACTCTCTCACACTCTCTCTCTCAGTCTCACTCTCTCACACACACTTTCAGACTCACTCTCTCACACACTGTCTCTCTGTCTCACTCTCTCACACACTGTCTGTCAGTCTTACTCTCCCACACACACTGTTTCTCAGACTCCCTCACTCACACACCGTCTCTCTCATACTCACTCTCACACACACTGTCTCTCTCAGACTCACTCTCTCTCACACTCTCTCTCTCAGACTCTCTCTCACACACTGTCTCTCTCAGACTCACTCTCTTTCACACTCTCTCTCAGACTCTCTCTCACACACTGTCTCTCTCAGACTCACGCTCTCTCACACTCTCTCAGACTCTGTCTCACACACCATCTCTCTCAGACTCACTCTCTCACACTGTCTCTCATTCTCACTTTCTCACTCACTCACTCTCTCACACTGTCTCTCTCAGACTCTCTCTCACACTGTCTCTCTGACTCACTCTCACACACCGTCTCTCTCAGACTCTCTCTCACACCCTGTCTCTCAGACTCACTTTCTCACACAGTCTCTCTCAGATTCTCTCTCTCTCACACTGTCTCTCTCAGACTCACTCTCTCACACACTGTCTCTCTCAGACTCACTCTCTCACACACTGTCTCTCTCAGACTCACTTTCTCACACACTGTCTCTCTCAGAATATCTCTCTCTCACACTGTCACTCTCAGACTCGCTCTCTCTCACACTGTCTCTCAGACTCTCTCTCACACACACTCACTCTCTCTCACACTGTCTCAGACTCATTCTCTCACACACTCTCTCTCGCTCACCCTCTCTCTCTCACACAGACTACCGATGTATCTCTCACTATCAGGACCTCCATCCCCTCTTTTAGACACAGATTCTCTCTCCCATCTCTTGTACAGTCTCTGATTTTCCACCTCCCCTCTCAGACATCATGACTTGTTCTCCCTTTGCTCTGACACACAGGCTCTCTGTCCCTTCTTGTCCCCTCCTCCCCTCTCAAATATTGTCTTCCCATTTCTCTCTCACACAAACTCTCTGCCTTTCCTGTTGTACACACAGACTCTGAAGACATGTAATTGTTTGAATGTAACAAGTATTGCCGCAGTCATGAATTAATGTTGGATTTATTGAGGATATTTCAGATATCCCTATTGTCCTTAAGTTGAGGTGTCAGCTGTGGCTCAGTGGGTAGCACAGTCGCCTCTGAGTCAGAAGGTGTGGGTTCAAGTCCCATTCCATGGGACTTGAGCCCATAAAGCTAGGCTGACACTCCAGTGCAGTGCTGAGGGAGTGCTGCACCATTGAAGGTGCCGTCTTTTAGATGAGATGTTAAACCGAGGTCCCGTCTGCTCTTTCAGGTGGATGTAAAAGATCCCATGGCACTATTTTGAAGAAGAGCAGGGGAGATATCCCCGGTGTACTGGCCAATATTTATCTGTCAACCAACATAACAAAAACAGATTATCTGGTCATTATCACATTGCTGTTTGTGGGAGCTTGCTGAGTGCAAATTGGCTGCCGCGTTTCCCACATTACAACAGTGACTCCACTTCAAAAGTACTTCATTGGTCGTGAAAGGCGCGTTAGAAATGCAAGTCTTTTTTTATTTTAGCTATTGTCATATATTCCTATCGCAATTTTGCACTGAATTACATTGAATTTACAGCACAGAAACAGGCCATTGGGTCCCTCTGGTCTATAGCGGTGTTTGTGATTGACACAAGCCTCCTCCCAGCCCTCTTCACCTGACCTTTCAGCATTTCCTTCTATTCCTTTCACCCTCAGGTGCTTATCAAGCTTGCCCTCAAACGCGCCTGTACTGTTCGTCTCAACTACTCCTTGTCGTAGCGAGTTCCACATTCTAACCACTCTCTGGGCAAAGAAGTTTCTCCTGAATTCCCTGTGGGATTTATTAATGGCCAGCTTGTATTTATGGAGCCTAGTTTTGGTCTCCCCCCACAAGTGGAAGAATCTCTCCACGTCGACCCTATCAAACCCTTTCATAATCTTACAGAACTCTGAGCTCACCCCTTAGCCTTCTCTTTTCTAGAGGCCTGTTGTGCCTTTCCTGATAATTATAACCTCTTAGTTTTGGTATCATCTTTGTAAATCTTTTTTGCCCCTTCTTCAATGCCTCTCCATCCTTTTTATAATATGGAGACCAGAACTGTGAAAATTAAAGTTAAATGTGGTCTAACCATGGTTCAATACAAGCTTAACATACCTTGTCTGCTTTTCAATTCTATCCCTTTAGAAACGAACTCAAGGGCTTGGTTTGCTTTTTATGGCCTTATTAACCTGCGTCGCTACTTTTAGTGATTTGAGTATCTGTACCACCAGATCCCTTTGCTCATCTGCCCCAGTTAGACTATTAATTTCCAAGCAGTATGTGGCCTCCTTATTCTTCCTACCAAAATGTGAATCTCTCACTTATCAATATTGAAATTAATTTGCTAATTACACGTCAATTCTGCAAGTTTATTAATGTTCTCTTGTATTTTGTCACAGTCTTTCTCAGTATTAACTCGACTCCACCAATTTGGTGTCATCCGCAAATTTTGAAATTGTATTTCCGATTCCCGAGTCCAAATCATTCATATAAATTGTGATCAGTGGTCTCAGCACCGATCCTTGTGGAAAACCACTTCCCAACATTTGCCAGTCTGGGGAGCTCCCCTTAACCCCGACTCTCTGTTTTCTGTTGTGCAGCCAGCTCGCTATACATTCTGTTACCGGTCCCCTGACTCCACATGCTCTGACCATAGTCATGAGTCTACGATGCGGTACCTTATCGAAGGCCTTTTGAAAATTCAAATCTATTATATCTACTGTATTATCCTTGTCTTCTCTTTGTTACTGCTTCACAGAATTGAATAAGGTTGGTCACGCATGACCTTCCCTTTTGAAATCCGTCCTGACTATTCTTTATCACGTTTTCTGTTTCCACATGTTTTTCTACTGTGGGGACATTGCAGGATATTGTCATACATCCTTATTGTCCATATGTGGGGGTATCATAGATATTGTCATATCGCTTTTACTGTTCTGTGGGGGTATTGTAGGATATGGGATATACCTCAATCATCCATTGCTTTTATTACCTCGAGACTTAACTATTCCAACGCTGTCCTGGCCAGCGTCCCACCTTGTCCCTTCCGTAAACTTGAGGTCATCCAAAACTCTGCTGCCCGTGTCCAACTCGCACCAAGTCCCGTTCACCCATCACCCCTGTGCTCGCTGACCTACATTGACTCCCGGTTAGGCAACGTCTCAATTTAAAATTCTCATTCTTGTTTTCAAATCCCTCCAGTGCCTCGCCCCTCCCTATCTTTGTAATCTCCTCCAGCCCCACAAAAATCCCTCCGAGGTATCTGCGCTCCTCTAATTCTGGTCACTTGAGCATCCTTGATTTTAATCACTACGCCATTAGTGGCCGTGCCTTCAGCTGCCTCGGCCCTAAGCTCGAAGTTTCCTCTCTGAATTTCCTCTCTAAACCTCTCTACCTCTGTTTCCTACTTTAAACCTCCTGAAAACCTTTGCACAACATTTTGGTCATCTGCCCTAATGTGGCTCGGTGTCAAATTTTGTCTGAAATGCTCCTGTGAATCGTCATGGGACGTTTTACCATTTTTACTACATGAAACACGCTATATAAATACAAGTTGTTGTATTGCCCTCATGTCGAAGCTTTGTAGGATATTGTCATATATCCCTATTGCCCTTATTGTGGTATTGTAGGATATTGTCATATATCCCTATTGACCTTATTGAGGTATTGGAGGATATTGTCATATATCCCTATTGCTCTTATTGTGGTATTGGAGGATATTGTCATATATCCCTATTGACCTTATTGAGGTATTGGAGGATATTGTCATATATCCCTATTGCTCTTATTGTGGTATTGGAGGATATTGTCATATATCCCTATTGACCTTATTGAGGTATTGGAGGATATTGTCATATATCCCTATTGCTCTTATTGAGGTATTGGAGGATATTGTCATATATCCCTATTGATCTTATTGAGGTATTGGAGGATATTTTCATATATCCCTATTGCACTTATTGAGGTATTGGAGGATATTGTCATATATACCTATTGCCCTTACAGTGGTATTGGAGGATATTGTCATATATCCCTATTGACCTTATTGAGGTATTGGAGGATATTGTCATATATCCCTATTGCCCTTATTGTGGTATTGGGGAATATTGTCATATATCCCTATTGCCCTTATTGAGATAATTTAGGATATTGTCATATATCCCTATTGACCTTATTGAGGTATATGAAGATATTGTCTTATATCCCTATTGAATTATTGAGGTATTGGAGGATATTGTCATATATCCCTATTGCCATTATTGAGGTATTGGAGGATGTTGTCTTATATCCCTATTGCCCTCATTGAGGCATTGGAGGATATTGTCATATATCCCTATTGTCCTTATTGAGGTATTGGAGGATACTGTCTTATATCCCTATTGACCTTATTGAGGTATTGGACGATAGTGTCTTATATGCCTATTGCCCTTATTGATGTATTGGAGGATATTGTCTTAAATCCCTATTGCCCTTATTGAGGTATTGGATGATATTGTCATATATGCCTATTGTCCTTATTGAGGTATTATAGGATATTGTCATATATCCCTATTGACCTTATTGAGGTATTGGAGGATATTGTCATAAATCCCTATTGACGTTATTGAGGTATTGGAGGATATTGTCATATATTCCTATTGACGTTATTGAGGTATTAGAGGATATTGTCATATATCCCTATTGACGTTATTGAGGTATTGGAGGATATTGTCATATATCCCTATTGACGTTATTGAGGTATTTTAGGATATTGTCATATATCCCTATTGCCCTTATTGAGGTATTGGAGGATATTGTCATATATCCCTATTGACCTTATTGAGGTCTGTTAGGATATTGTCATATATCCCTATTGCTCTTATTGAGATATTGGAGGATATTGTCATATATCCCTATTGCCCTTATTGAGGTATTGGATGATATTTTCTTATATCCCTATTGCCCTTATTGAGGTATTGGATGATATTGTCATATATCCCTATTGATCTTATTGAGGTATTGTAGGATATTGTCATATATCCCTATTGACATTATTGAGGTATTGGAGGATATTGTCATATATCCCTATTGATCTTATTGAGGTATTGTAGGATATTGTCATATATCCCTATTGACATTATTGAGGTATTGGAGGATATTGTCATATATCCCTATTGACATTATTGAGGTATTGGAAGATATTGTCATATATCCCTGACGTAATAAAGACTCACTACGCACTTGAACACAAAGCAAGGCTTTAATCAACTTGCAACAAAACATGGAGGTCTGGTTAGCAGTCACTAGCTTCCTGTTTCCAGATTGTCTCTGCCCAAGGTGGGCCCATGCCTGAGTATTTATACTCCCTGGACGGCGCCCCAGCTGGCCGCCCAGTAGTACTTCCTGAGTTGTTACTTGCGATTTTTGACATTCTTTCACTCTATAATGTTTGGAAGTCCAGTCTTCCTTTAACGGACTAGGCGGACCAGAAATAGCCGCAGACGTTTAGCTCTCTGCTTGTGACTGGAAGGCACGTCTCCCCGGACCGTGTCCTGGTCCCTGGGTCGCTTGGCCCGTACCGGTAAGTCAGTACAGTCCGCGTCATCTTGATCATCCTGTGGAGGACTGGGAATATCATGACTCCGGGTGCGGGTCCCCACAGGTGCTGAGCTGGCCTCATCCCGGGTCGTGGCTGGAGATTGTCCGGCGTCCTGGTTTCGGGTGGCCATCCTACGGGGAGCGTCCACCTCCCTGAGTTGATCCGGTAGCGTTGCCGGCAGATCCCACGATGTCCCAGGCGGGGCATCATTTTCATAGGGGTGCGGAGTGTTGATATCATTGTCGGGGGATCCTTCATCATTCGGGCCCGTGTGACCGGTTGGGCAGGGAGCCAGATCTCGGAGCGAGACGGTGGTCTCCCGGCCATCAGGGTACCGTACGTGCGCATACGTGGGGTTTACCTCCGTTAACTCCACCTCGTCAATGAGAGGATCTTTTTTGGCAGACCGGACGAACCTCCGGAGTAGTACCGGACCTGGAGCCACCCACCATGACGGCAGAGACGTCCCACGTGTAGAGCGACGCCGGAATTTGGAGAATCGCTCATGAGACGTGACATTAGTAGATGTGGAGAGAAGAGACCTGATAGAGTGTAACGCGTCGGGGAGCACCGTTTCCCACTGCTGGTCCGGCAGATTGCGTGACCTTAGTGCCAGACGGACAGCATTCCAGATGATGGCATTGTATCGTTCAACCTGTCCGTTACCGATTGGGTGATATGCTTTCGTCCTACTTGAGGCGAATCCCCGTTGGGAGAGATAACTTTTAAGTTCACTCGACATAAAGGAGGGACCCCGATCAGTCTGTATAAAATTGGCCGTCCCGCAAAGGGAAAAGACCTGATCGAGGCATTTAATTACCGTAGAGGTAAGCATATTAGGGCAGGGGAAGGCGAAGGGAAAGCGTGAATACTCGTCCACCATCGTAAGTAGGTAGGTGTTCCTTGTCGACGAAGGCAATGGCCCTTTAAAGTCTATGCTGAGCCTCTGCATAGGCTGCATTGCATGTATGAGTAAGCCATCTGATGGGCGAAAGAATTGTGGTTTCAATTCTGCACAAATCCTACAGGAGGAGCATGTTTTCTTTACGTCCTCGGTTGAAAATGGTAGATTTTTGGAGCGCACAAAGTGCAACATGCGGGTCACACCAGGATGGCATAAGTCCATATGCAAATCCGCCAGAGTCGACGTTGACATTGAGGAGCAAAATGCCCGTGTGAAGGTATCTGGGGCCACGTTCTGTTTGCCGGGTCGGTAACAGATAGTATATCCAAAGGCAGCCAGCTCCATCCTCCAGAGTTGAATTTTATTATTTTTGATTTTCGTGCGCCTCCGGTTATCCAACATGAAGGCCACAGAGCGCTGGTCAGTTATAAGCGTAAAATGACGTCGAGCAAGAAAATGACCCCATTGGCGTACAGCCTCGATGATGGCCGTAGCCTCCTTCTCGACGGGGGGGTAATGGAGCTCGCTACCCTGCAAGGTTCTGGGTAGGAATGCCACGGGTCGGCCACCTTGATTCAAGGTAGCGGAGATCGCCACCTCCGATGCATCGCATTCGACCACAAAAGGAAGATTTTCGTCAATGGAGCGAAGCGTGGCTTTCTCCAGCTGTCGTTTGAGGAGGTTGAAGGCAGAAATAGCCGTAGCTTCCAATGGAAAAGACTTCGCATGGAGCAGGGGCTGTATTTTATCGGAGAAGTGTGGTATCCATTTTGCGTAATAAGCAAACATGCCAAGTGCCCGACGAAGAGAGCCGAGGTTCATCGGGGGAGGGAGCTCCTGAAGTGGACGAAGTCGCTCTGGGTCCGGTTTAATAACACCGTTGCCCACCCAGTAGCCAAGAATGTTCACCGATGGCACAGACTTCACCGATTTGGATTCGTTTAACGTTAAGTGGCGACGGCGGAGTACGCAAAAAATCTCTGAAGATTGGCGTCATGCTCCTTTTGATCATGGCCGGCAAAAGTGATATTGTCTAAATACGGAAAGGTATCCGTCAAGTTCTCTTGCCGGACTAGGCCATCCATGGCCCGTTGGAAGACGGCCACCCCATTGGTGACCCCGAATGGAAGGCGGCGAAACTGGAAAAGCCGACCATTGGCCTCAAAGGCCGTATACTTCTTGTCGGAGTCTTGCAGTGGCACCTGATGGTACGCGCTTTTTAAATCGAAGGTCGAGAATAGCTTGTATTTGGCAAGGTTGTTGACCATGTCATCTATGCGTGGCAGCGGGTAGGCATCCAGATCGGTATATAGATTAATAGTCTGCGAATAATCGATACACAGACGTTTTTTATGTTGTTTTAAGGGATTCCTCACGATGACGACCTGAGCCCGCCAGGGAGATGAACATGGCTCGATAATACCGTCGACTAAAAGGCGAGAGATTTCCGCCTCAATAAACGCTCGATCATCTTGGCTAAAGCGCCGCGATTTGGTGGCTATGGGTTTACAGCAGGGGGGAAGATTGGCAAACAGGGAGGGTTCACCGAGTAAGGCCGCCGAGAGTGCACAAAACGGCACCTTAGAAATGGTAAGCTCCGGCCTTGACCCTCCAAACTCAAAAGTGATCTTCTTGTGCTGCTTCTGGAAGTCCTGTCCCAGAAGCACATCGCTGCATAAGTTTGTGAGTACGCCGAGCCGGGTGGAGAGATACGTGCGGCCGTTGAGGATGAGGTTGACCAGACAGAAGCCAGAAGATTTGGTGGTCAGAGTCGTCAGAGCCATTGCAATCTCCCTGTCCGAGGGATAAATGTGCAGTTTTAACCTGTTGACAGCCCGCTTACTAATGAAGCTGTCAGAGCTGCAGGAGTCGATTAGCGCTCTTAGAGTGTTCCCATTTACTGAAACCTTCGTGGCTGCATGGGACAAACTTTGGGGAAAAGCAGCCGTGATGGGAGGAGGGGCAATTTTCCCTTCGGCAACTGCAGCCTTAACAGTAGTTCTTGGGGGAGGAGCAGCTCCATAGATAGCAGCTGTGAAGCTAACAGGAGCTCTCGACCGGTATACTTTAGAGGAGCGGCCTTTCTTGTTAGCAAAGGCCCGTGACTGGCATACCTTGGAAAAGTGTCCTTTCTTGCTGCAATGATTGCAGGTCACATTACGAGCTGGGCAAAATTTTCTGTGATGGCACGCCCCTCCACAAAAGAAACACTTTCTTCCTGATTGCCAGGATGCTGCTAGGGCGGGGTCGTCATCAGCGAAGGCCTCTAGGGTAGGGTCGTCGTCTGTTAGAGTAGAGTCGACATCAGTGGGGGCATCCGGCCGAGACCTACCGAAAGACTCATTAAAGGAGATAGCCGCCGCCCGTGCACGTGGTGGGAGATAAGTGTCTGCATTTTTCTTGGCCAAGTCCAAGGAACACGCCTGGTCATAAGCAGCCCGTAAATTGAGGGTTTTATTTTCCAGCAGGCGCTGACGTATAAAAGGGGACGCGATTCCATTGATAAAGGAATCGCGGATTAGTTCCTCTTGATACTGTTCAGCTGAAACTGCTTTAAGGTTACAATCCTTGCTGAGCCTGCGAAGTTTCTGGAGAAATTCATCGAGTGATTCCCCAGGCTGCTGCCGAGTTGTGGCCAGTAGGTGTCGAGCAAAGATTTTATTTGAGGACTTGACATATAGCTGCTGTAAGATTTCGATAGCAGTGTCATAGTCTATACAGTCCTCAATATAATCATACACATGAGGAGACACGTAGTTGATAAGCATTCGTAACTTATTAGGGACATCCGCCCCACATTCTTCAAGAAAGTTGCTAAAGGTACGAAACCAATGCATCCATACCTTTGCTGCCGCAGGTGCATTCGGGTCCAGGTCGAGACGAGCGGGTCTAAGGAGTTTTTCCATGATGGATCAGTTTCTTGTCCAAGTTCCTTCTGTGGTTCGAGTTGCAGCTGGTTGTTCCGAATCATCCAAAGCGTGGAGACGATATCAAGTTGATTAAATTGGCGTAATAAAGACTCGCTACGCACTTGAACATAAAGCAAGGCTTTAATCAACTTGTAACAAAACATGGAGGTCTAGTTAGCAGTCACTAGCTTCTTGTTTCCAAATTGTCTCTGCGCAAGGTGGGCCCATGCCTGAGTATTTATACTCCCTGGACGGCGCACCAGCTGGCCACCCAGTAGTACTTCCTGAGTTGTTACTTGCGATTTATGACAATCCCTATTGACCTTATTGAGGTATTTTAGGATATTGTCATATATCCCTATTGACCTTATTGAGGTATTGGAGGATATTGTCATATATCCCTATTGACCTTATTAAGGTATTGGAGGATATTGTCATATATCCCTATTGCCCTTATTGAGGTATTGTAGGATATTGTCATATATCCCTATTCAACTTATTGAGGTATTATAGGATATTGTCATATATCCCTATTGACCTTATTGAGGTATTGGAGGATATTGCCATATATCCCTATTGACCTTATTGAGGTATTGGAATATATTGTTATATATCCCTATTGCTCTTATTGAGGTATTTTAGGATATTGTCTTATATCCCTATTGCTCTTATTGAGGTATTGGAAGATATTGTCTTATATCCCTATTGACCTTATTGAGGTATTGTAGGATATTGTCATATAACCCTGTTGACGTTATTGAGGTATTGGAGGAATTGGAGGATATTGTCATATATCCCTATTGCCATTATTGAGGTATTGGAGGATATTGTCATATATCCCTACTGACCTTATTGAGTTTTTTTTAGGATATTGTCGTATATCCCTATTGCTCTTATTGAGGTATTGGAGGATATTGTCATATATCCCTATTGCTCTTATTGAGGTATTATAGGATATTGTCTTATATCACTATTGCCCTTATTGAGGTATTGTAGGATATTGTCATATATCCCTATTGCCCTGATGTGGAGGTATTAGAAACAAAGGACATAGAAACAGGAAGAGGCCCTTCAGCCCATCGAGCCTGCCCCTCCATTCAATGAGATCGTGGATGATCTGTGTCCTAACTCCATCCACCCGACTTAGCTCCAAATCTCTTAATACTCTTGGTGATATAAAATCTATCGCCCTCAGATATAAGGTTATTATTTGAGCTGACATCTGCTGCTTTTTGCGGGAGAGTGTTCCACACTTCTACCACCCTTTGTGTGAATAAGTGCTTCCTAAATTCTCTCCTGACTGGCCTGGCTCTGATTTTAAGTTTATGACCCCTTGTCCGAGACTCCTCCACCAGAGGAAAAAGTTTTTCTCTATCTATCCTATCAATTCCGTTCAAAAACGCGGTAACCTCAATAAACTCACCCCTTAAACTTTTATATTCCAGGAATAGAAGCCAGGTATCTGTAATTTGTCCTCATAATTTAACCCTTGGGCCCTGGTAACATTCTCCAAGGCCAATATATCCTTTCCAAGGTGTGGTGCCCAGAACTGTACACAGTGCTCCAGATGTGATCTAACCAGGGCTTTGTATAGCTCTCGCAATCCCCCTTGTATTCTGGCCCTCTAGATATAAAGGCTAACATTCCTTTAGCTTTGTTATTTATTTTATGCACCTGATCACTACATTTTAGTGATCTCTTTACACAAACCTCTAAATGTCTTTGGACCTTCACTGTTCCCAGCTTTCCACCATTTAAAAAATACTCACATCTGTCTTTCTTTGGTCCAGAATGGATGACCTCACGCTTCACTGCGTTGAAATCCAGCTGCCACAGTTTTGCCCACTCAGTTAATCTAGCAATGTCTCTTTGTAATTGTATGCTCCCCCCTACACTAGTTACTTTGCCATCTATCTTTGATTCATCGGCAAACCTGGATATATGGCTCTCTATTATGTTATCCCTGTCATTATTAAATATAGTGAATAGTTGACCCCCAGCACAGATTCTTGTGGGACACCACAAGTCACTTCCTTCCAATTTGAGTACATTCCCATTATCCCTAATCTCTGTCTTCTACCGCCTAACCAATCTCCTAACCAGGTCAATAATTTGCCTTCAATTCCATGACCTTTAATTTTCGCTGACAGTCTCTTGTACAGAACCTCATTGAAAGCCTTCTGGAAGTCTATATACAACACATCCGTAGACATTCCCCAGTCTATTACTTCAGCTAATTCCTCAAAATTCAATGAGGTTCGTTAGACATGAACTTCCCTTTACAAATCCATATTACCTCTCTCTAATCAACTCAAATTTCTCTGTGTTCAGTCACTTTGTCTTTAGCTGCAGGATGTAGTCATATATTCCTATTGCCCTTGTGGATGTATTCTAGGATATTGTCATACATCCTTTATCTCTAATACAAGTTCGAAGCGTAGGGAAACACTGAAATAAGTTTTGATAATAATTTTATTGAATCAAGTCAATCAGATACTAAAATCTAACACAATAGCAAAATACTGCGGATGCTGCAAATCTGAAATAACAACAGAGAATGCTGGAAACACTCAGCAGGCCAGGCAGCATCCGTGGAGAACGAAACAAATTTAATCATGAACCATCACTCCTTCCCTGAGTGTATCCTGTTGATACAGTGGTTCTCATTTGTTCGGGAAGCCTTTGATGTGTTATCGCTTCCAATCTTTATTGCAAAGGCAACATTTTTCTCTTATCCACACGAGCAGTCGAAACTCCTGCTTCAAACTCCTCCCTGCTGTGATAAAAACCTGTCTCTTTCAGTGTGTGTGTCTTTCTCTCGTCTGTTTTAAACATCCTCAATCCGGATGGACCACCCGGCATCGATCTCGGCATCAGTTACGGACACTGCAATGACACACCCAGCCCCGACGACCCTGCAAAGTCCTCCTCACCAACATCTGGGGAATTGTGCCAAAATTGGGAGAGGTGTCCCGCAGACTAGTCAAGCAACAGCCTGACATAGTCATACTCACAGAATCATACCTTTCAGCCAATGTCTCAAACTCCTTCATCACCATCCCTGGGTATGTCCTGTCCCACCGGCAGGACAGACCCACCAGGGGTAGCGGCACTGTGGTATACAGTCGGGAGGGAATGACCCTGGGAGTCCTAAACATTGACTCCGGACCCCATAAAAGTCTCCTTGCTTCAGGTCAAGCATGGTCAAGGAAACCTCCTGCTGATTCCCACCTACCGCCCTCCCTCAGCTGATGAATCAGTAATCCTCCATGTTGAACACCACTTGGAAGAAGCACTGAGAGTAGCAAGGGCACAGAATGTACTCTGGGTGGTGACTTCAATGTCCATCACCAAGAGTGGCTCGGCAGCACCACTACTGACCGAACTGGCCGAGGCCTGAAAGACATATTTGCCAGACTGGGCCTGCGGCAGGTGGTGAGAGAACCAACACGAGGGAAAAACCTACTTGACCTCGTCCTCCCCAATCTACCTGCCGCAAATGCAACTTTCCATGATGGCATTGGTATCAGTGACCACCGCACAGTCATTGGGGAGACGACGTCCCGTCTTCATACTGTGGACACCCTTCATCGGGCTGTGTGGCACTACCACCGTGCTAAATGGGACAGATTCAGAACAGATCTAGCAGCTCAAAACTGGGCATCCATGAGGCGCTGTGGGCCATCAGCAGAAGCAGAATTGTATTCAACCACAATCTGTAACCTCATGGCCCGGCATATCCCTTAGTCTACCATTACCATAAAGCCAGGGGACCGACCTTGGTTCAATAAGGAGTGTAGAAGGGCATGCCAGGAGCAGCACCAGGTGTACCTAAAAATAAGGTACCAACCTGGCGAAGCTGCAGCACAGGACTACATTCATGCTAAAAAGCAGGAGCAGCATGCTATAGACAGGGCTTAGCGACCCCAAAATCAACGGATCAGATCAAAGCTCTGCAGTCCTGCCACATCCAATCGTGAATTGTGGTGGACAATTAAACAACTAACTAGAGGAGGAGGCTCCATGAATATCCCCATGCTCAATAATGGCAGAGCTCATCACATGAGTGGAAAAGACAAGGCTGATGCGTTTACAAACACCTCTTCCCCTCTCTCCTCTCTCCCCTCTCTCTCGCTCTTCCCCTCTTCTCTCTCCCCTCTCTCTACCCTCTGCCCCTCTCTCCTCTCTCCCTTCTTTCTCTCTCTCTCTCTCTCTCGCTCTCCCCCTCTTCTCTCTCCTCTCTCTCTACCCTCTTCCCCTCTCCCATTTCTCTCTCTCTCCCCTCGCACTCCTCATTCTCTCTATCTCCTCATTCACTCTCTTCCGACGCGCTCTCTCTCTCAATGCGCTCTCTATCTCTCCATCCTCTCTATCTTTCCACCCTCTCTATCTCCCTCCCCCTCTATCTCTCCCTCCCCCCTTTGTATCAGTCTTCACAGCAGAAGACACTAACACCATCCTAATAATATATAATCAGTGACTATAGGGAGGGGGGAACTTAAAACAATCTCAATCACTAAAGAAAAAGCACTCGGTAAAATAATGGGTTTGAAGGTGGACAAGTCCCAGGGAACTGATAGTCTGCATCCTAGGGTCATAAAAGTAGTGGCAGCAGAGATAGTGGATGCACTGGTTGCAATCAACCAAAATTCATTGGATTCTTGAGAGCTCGCAGTGGATTGGAAAACCGCAAATGTAACGCGCCTATTTAAGAAGGGAGGGAGACAGAAAGCAGGAAAATATAGATCAGTTAGTCTAACATCTGTCATTGGAAAATGCTGGAGTCCATTATTAAGGAAGCAGTAGCAGGACATTTAGAAAATCATAATACAGTCAAGCAGAGTCAGCATGGTTTTATGAATGTTTGACAAATTTGCTGGAGTTCTTTGAGGATCTAACGAGCAGGGTGGATAAAGGGGAACCAGTGGATGTGGTGCATTTGAATTTCTAGAAGGCATTCGATAAGCTGCCACGTAAAAGGTTACTGCACAAGATAAGAGCTCACGGGGTTGGGGCTAATATATTAGCATGGATAGAGGACTGGCTAACGGTAACTATTGGGATGCCACAGGGATCAGTGCTGAGGCCTCAACTATTTACAATCTATATTAATGACTTGGATAAAGGGACCGTGTGTAATGTAGACTAATTTGCTGATGATACAAAGATAGGTGGGAAAGCAAGTTGTGAAGAGGACACAATGAATCTGCAAAGGGATACAGACAGGCTCAGTGAGTGGGCAAACATTTGGCAGATGGAGTATAAGGTGGGTAAGTGTGAGGTTATCCACTTTGATAAGAAACATTTAAAAACAATTATTATTCAAATGGAGAGAGATTACAAAATGCTCCAGTACAGAAGGACGTGGAGGACCTTGTGCATGAAACACAAAAAGTTAGCATGCAGGTGTAGGAAGTAATCAGGAACGCAAGTGGAATGTTGTCCTTTATTGAAAGGGGGTTGGAGTATAAAAGCAGGGAAGCTCTGCTACAAATGTAAAGGATATTGGTGAGACCACACCTGGAGTACTGTGTACAGTTTTGGTCTCCATATTTAAGGAGGGGTATTCATGCATTGGAGGCAGTTCAGAGAAGGTTCACGAGTTTGATTCCTGAGATGAAGGGGTTGACTTATGAAGAAAGGATGAGCAGTTTGGGCCTATACTCATTGGAGTTTTGAAGAATGAGAGGTGATCATATTGAAACATATAAGATACTGAGGGGGCTCGACAAGGTAGATGCAGAGAAGATGTTTCCCCTCATGGGGGAATCACGAACTAGGGGCCATATTTTCAGAATAAGGGGTCGCCCATTTAAAACTGAGATGAGGAGGAATTTCTTCTCTGAGGGTTCTAAATCAGTGGAATTCTCGGCCCCAGAGAGCTGTGGAGGCTGGGTCATTGAAAATATTTAAGGTGGAGATAGACAGATTCTTGAACAATAAGGGAGTGATGGGTTATGGGGTGCGGGCTGGGAAATGGAGCTGAGCCCAAGATCAGATCAGCCATGATCGCATTAAATGGCGGAGCAGGCTCGTGTGGCCAAATGGCCTACTCCTGCTCCTATTTCTTATGTTCTTATGTTCTTTAAACCACATCTTATCTCTGATTTCCAGAAGGTTTTTTTAATTAATTAATCAAAGGCCCAAGCTCTTGGCAGCAGCAATTCATCAGATAAGGTGGCCCTTTCACTCAATCATCCATGCTTTGTGCATTTGCTGGACAGAAGTTCTCATATTGAAAGTACACTTTGATGGTTTGCCATGGTTTCTCTTAATGCAGTGAACAGAAAAGGCTTCACAGAAAATCTCGAGATTCACCAGTGTAATATTCGAATCAAAATGGCTATCGATGAGTCGCTATTTGTTCTTGGTGTATGAATGGCCTCCACTAGTGACCACAGATTATTTTCTCTTCTGTAATTTTGAAATAAAAATACCTTTGCATTTTCTGTTGCATCTACACCACTTCTGCTTTTAACTTTTTCAATTATACATACCTTTTATTTAATTTTTGGTTCCTGGGATGGCGGCGATGCTGACAAGGTTCAATTTATTGCCACTCCCTTGGTGCCTCGAGGGCTTTAATATTCAAAGCTAATGGCGGCTGGAATACAAATGAAATGAACCGATGCTTGAGTTTTACAAAGCCTTGGCCAGACCCCATTTGGGGAACTGCATTTAATTTTGGGCATCGACCCTCAGGAAATGTATATATGGCCCTGGAGGAGGAACAGTCCAGATTCACCAGAATGAGACAAGGGCTTATAGGGTTAAGTTATGATGACAGGTTGCATAAACCCTATGCATTTGCTTTACGGAGGTTCTCATGTTAAAGAAGCCACGATGATAGTTGTCCAAGTGTTCTAGTAAAACTGAAATTAGAAAAGGCACAGCAGAAGATTACGAGATATACGTGGTGTAAGATTGAAATCAAATCGCTCACCCATGTATATTATTTGTCGTTGATATTTGAACTGCCTCTACTATTGTCCCGATAATGTGATGTATTTTGCAATAATTAAATAAAAAAATCTTAACTTCTTTTGTTTCATCTGCACCACGTCATTATCACTTTTTCAATTATTAATTCAGTTTTTTCAATTGATGCTCCTTGGTTTGTGGGCAGCTCTGGCAAGGAATCATTTTTTTCCAATCCCAATGTGTCCTGAGGGGATTAAACAGAAAATCTGAAGGGAGCTCAAATATGAACAGGAGGAAATAAGGCTTCAGTTATACAGAGCCTTGGTCAGACCCCGTATGGAGCACCGTGTTGAATTGAATAGAAAATCCAGGGCTCGACAAAAAGGCTGCCAATTCACTATCGCCCGTTTTACTGCCCCGCCCAGGAACAATTTCATCATTACCTGTTTATTCTATCTACTGACTTTTGGCTTTAGCATCAACTAATTATATTTGTTAATGACGCTGATTTATTAATTTATAGTCTGTGCAGCGCAATGCAGAATTCTCACAGGAAGCAGGACGCGAAGAAGTTGCGTTTATTCAGACTTTTTAAAAATGTTATAGAGAGAAAATCAAAGATTGGGGATCTCACATGGGGAAAAGATAAACCTGAAATAAACATGAACAAAGTTTAAAAAAATATGATTTTGTTTAAAGTTTATAATAATCTTCATTTTATCACAATGGGGAAATTTGACACGCCACAAAATTAAAAATATTTATTCAGGGCCATAACGCTTGTTTAGCAGTCAATTCGCTGTTAAAACCCCAGTTACACCGAATCCATTTAACGGGGTATTTAACAGCGATATTGCCGGGAAAAGCCCGAGTTTGGTCGGTTTCACTGACTTCCCTGATTCCACTGATTGCCGGCTATGGGGGTGAGTGTCGGAGCAGTGAATGACTGACCGCAACTTCAGGATTTCCGTGTTTCGATGCCCATGCGCTACATCCTGAAGTTGCGGTCAGCTTCAGAGCGGTAATAACAGCGAATGTTGTTTGTTCGCCGTCATTTTCCACCGCTAATTCCAGGCTTTATAAAGGTAACCATTGTAATGCGCGCAGTATCCATCAGCCGAGTGGTAAATTACTCCTCATATACACCTCATGAAGAAGACTATACTCAGAATAACTTGTATTTCAGCAGTAGGACTGCAGGAATCAGTAAACTACCCGGAGATGGTCTCTGTAAAGGGGAACTCGCGGTATTGCCGACTGGTGTTGTATCTTTTCCCAGTTACAGTCCATTATATAGAATCACAGTCCGTCCGGCCGAAACCCATGAACACAGACAGCAATAAAACCCAATAAATAGTTGTCACGGTAGTTGTTCCATGTCAGTTTAATTTTATTTAAATGTGTGATTACAGTAAAGGATTTTCCACACACGGCAGCTGCTCCAAGTTTACAAAACACACCTTGCATCAAATTCAATCTCAATCTAATCAGCTCGGTTTGCCTTAAAAACAACAGGATTACAGAGACTGGGTGGTGAGGGGCTGGGATACCGTGTGAAACAACAGTGTAGCCTACGGGTGAAAATCTTCCGTTTTCCTCGCTATTTTATAATCTTAGAAAGTACAGTGAAGGGAAATTTCACCCCATTCTTCAGCTCCTCTCTGAACTTACTCTGGGTCACGGCATAAATAAAAGTGTTTGTGCAGCAACTCAGGAGCTGGAGCATAAACCCAATTTCTCCTACAATATTGGGGAGCTCAGCAATAGGGAACTCGCTCACCAGAACAATTCTAGTATACATCGTATTGAGCAGGAGCACAGCCCATAGAAGGATAAAATTCCCCGAGATCACAAAAAGTACAGTAATTGATTTTCTTCTGTTTTTTGTCTCTGGATCGCTGGGACTCTCCCCACTGACCCGGTCCCGAAGTTTCTTCCGAATTCTGATGGCCACTAAAATGTGTTTGACAGTTAAAACATTGAGCATCAGAATTAGAATAAATGGTACACACGGGGTGAAAATATAATGTAGAAATTCAATTGCTGTCCATACTGGTGAATACATAACACTGTAGGTCATAGCGCAGAGCCAGGGAACTCTCATTAGCATATAGTTGCCTGTAACCATAAAGTACCAGAAAATGTTCTTCACACAGAACAACACAGTCATTGTTCCAATAACCACCGCCGCCGATTTCTCGGTGCAATATTTATTTTTTTAGCTTCTGGCAACAAATGGCCACAAATCGATCAAAGGTGAAAGAGACGGTGAACCAGACAGAACAGTCTGTGGCTGCATAAAGTAGGACGGCGTGAATGTTACACACGGGAATGTCGAACAGAAAGTAAAACCTCGTATAATAAACAATGGGGATGCGCCTCATTATGAGATCGATGATAACGACCAGTATATCCGCCGCTGCCACGGCCACCAGGTACCGAGTGACACATTTGGAGAGACCACACTTTCCCCGAGACAGGATCACAATCGTCACTAAGTTAACTGTAAGGAAGGCGGGCAAGGGAAATTACACATCAGGATTGGAGCAGAAATATCAGTGTCGTGGATCAATGGATGTAATTTACTGAAAGCTCACAACATCCCGTGATGGAATCCGACGTCACAGAAGTCAATGTTAGAGCTAAGACTTCAAGTCAACTGTCAGTAATGATTTGTGAAGTCAAGGTCTGAGCAAATTGGATAAATAAACATGAAAATAACACGGTTATATTTATTCAGAAATGTCCAACAATAGATTGTGGTTTGCACTAATGAACAGAGAGTAAGCACACTGACTGGTGCCAACAAAACCTGATGGTGCTGACAAAATGTCCCACGGTCGAATCTGGGCCTAGTCAGTTACAATTGGAATCAATGACCCTGTGATATGGTGGGGTTGTTCCCCCTGGTTCCAGCTCATAAGCAGTGACTCTGGGATGTGCTGAGGGTGTAACCACATTGCCCTGCTCCTGACCAGTGACTCTGGGATGTGCTGAGGGTGTAACCCCCTTGGCCCTGCTCCTGATCAGTGATACTGAGATGTGCTGAGTGTGTAAACCCCTTGGCCCTGCTCCTGATCAGTGACTCTGAGATGTACTGAGTGTGTAACCCCCTTGGCCCTGCTCCTGATCAGTGACTCTGGGATGTACTGAGGGTGAAACTCCCATTGGTCCTGCTCCTGATCACTGACCCTGAGATATGCTGCGTATGTAATCCCCTTACTCCTGATGCTGATCAGAGACACTGGGTATTGTTGGGATGTCACATATGAACTTAGGAGCAGGAGTGTGCCATTCAGCCCATCGAGCCTGTTCCGCCATTTAATGAGATCTGGGCTATCTGTATCCAAACTCCATTCATCTGCCTCGTGTCTGTATAACTTAATACCCAACAAATGTTCAGTTTAGATGAATCACTTCCCAAAACAGATGTTAGACTATCTGGTCTTTAATTTCCTGGTATCTCTCTCTCACCTTTCCTAAATAACAATTGGATTTGTAATTTTGCAACCTAATGGGACAATCCATGACTCGAGAGAGCTTCGGAAGATTACGGCTAAACCATCTGCAATTTCCTCACTACTTTCTTTATAACCCTGGGGTGGAAACCAGCTGGTTCTCGGGATTATCAGTCTTCAGTGCCATTATATTTGCTGATACTGTTGTCTTGCTTATGTTACCCCGGCTACTTTCTCTCTTATATAATTGTAAAAAACCTTTTGCGTTGCTCTTGAAATCCATCGCAATTTTATTTTCGTATTCCCTCGTTCCAGCTCTTAATATCTGTGTTGTCTTCCTTTGCTGTTCTTTCTATCTCTGGCAGCTCCCTCGATCTACACTATTATTTTCACTTTTGTATGTTCTTTCCATTAGCTTTATGTTATCTCTCACCTCTTCTGTTGACCATTGTTCACATGAGTCCTGCTCCTAATCAGGGACTCTGGGATATGGTGGGGTATACGCCTTGGTCCTGCTCCTGATCAGTAACTCTGTGATATGGTGGTGTATACGCCTTGGTCCTGCTCCTGATCAGTGACCCTGTGATATGGTGGGGTATACGCCTTGATCCTGCTCCTGATCAGTGACCCTGTGATATGGTGGGTTATACGCCTTGGTCCTGCTCCTGATCAGTGACCCTGTGATATGGCGGGGTATACGCCTTGGTCCTGCTCCTGTACATTGTGTAATGACTTCTGCTGGAAAGTGTCTGTTTGAATGTTTGACGAGTAAAAGGATTGTTCAGCCACGTTATGTGCCATGGCAGAATGATATTTTACACCTGCTGCCTCGCCTCAAACTTAATGAACGGTAATTTCAGAGTGGTCCCTGGTACCGAAACCTAGCAAGGGCCTGTATAAACCCGGAGGTTAAATTAACCGGACCAGCGGGAATGGGGTGTATTCAAGTCGGACACCTGTTTTACTCACCGTCCAATGGTCCGCAACATTGAAGTCAATGCATAGCGAAATCGGGCGGGCTGTAAAACGGGTGTCCGGCCCGAACTCGCCTGGTTCCCGCCGGGCGGGATAGCTTCAAATGATAGCTGAAATTAGATACAGAGGCAGAGAACATGAGTGAATTAAAATCATCAATGAGATATTTCAAAATTAGCATCTGCCGTGAGATGGGTCGGAACTCGAGACAGCGTAAATTACTCTTAGAGGATATACTTCTAACTGAAGAGGAGAACAGTACAAGGAGCAGAGGAAGACACCGGGTCATGAGGAGAGAGTGGGTCTGGGGAGTCGTTTTTGAAATACTGCAGCAAACAGCTGAGACTGAGAGAAGGCTGAATCGTCTCCTTCTGGGCAGGAAACATCTGGGGTGTGAAAGGGCAGTGGAAAAATAGACCAAAGGAGAATCATCTGTAATCATGTGTGGAACATGAGATAGCTGTCTTGTGAAAACTCATCAAGGACACAATACCTTCTGGAGAGGAAGAGAGAGAAACTTAAAAAAAAATCAGTATTGGCAATAACAACGGAATATTCTCTTTTGCTCCCGGATAAAAATGGTCAATAGCGGATTGGCTGAGTATTGTACACACTGCCCGATTTCAATCATTGATTACTGGCGCAACTTTTAAATTTCAGCAAAGAAGTAAACGAGACAATATCTTATGGGCCAATGTTTCAAAAACCCCACTCGGTTTCGCTATCCATTAAAATCAATGTAAAGGAAATTCGTGAGAGGTGTATAATGGGAGGCCAGTGTTACATCACCGATCTTACACTATTACCAATACAAAATGTACTACCTGTCTGTCTATCTGTCAGTATATCTATCCACTGTCTGTCCATCTATCTATCTATCTATCTATCTATCTATCTATCTATCTATCTATCTATCTATCTATCTATCTATCTATCTATCTATCTATCTATCTATCTATCTATCTATCTATCTATCTATCTATCTATCTATCTATCTATCTATCTATCTATCTATCTATCTATCTATCTATCTGTCTATCTATCTATCTATCTATCTATCTATCTGTCTGTCTGTGTAACTATCTATCTATCTATCTATCTATCTATCTATCTATCTATCTATCTATCTATCTATCTATCTATCTATCTATCTATCTATCTATCTATCTGTCTGTCTATCTGTCTGTCTATCTATCTATCAATCTATCTAATTATTTTGTGATGGGAGAATTCCCATTCGTATTTCAAAGCTATTCGGATGGGCAGCCACTATAAAGGGGCTGATGATGTAACTAACGATTCGATCTGCCACCTTGTGTTTGAGAAAGAATCTGAATGGAAGTGAAACAATGCTAATCTGGCGCTGCACACATGTGAGTGAGAACTGAATAGGTTTCAAATTGATAGAGGGAATACAAAACGATAAAATGATAAAGGAATCGACAATGCACATTACTCCATTTACAATCAATTGGAATTAACATCAGTTGGAATGATTTATCGCAATTGCAACTCTGTATCATTAATTTTACCCAACAGATATAAAAAATATCCTTGAAGCCATGAACATAATCCTGATTGGATTTGATTCGATCTTTACTGTTTAACAATCCATCACCGCCTGTCCGGAACACACACAGATAATGGGGGCGGGGAACAGACCCTTCACCAATAATAGAACCCGCCAGATTCACCTTCCTTTAAAATCAATGGAACCACTGTGGCTGGTGTTGTAAATCCTTCTCGCCCACTTCTTGTTCCACCGCCCTCCTCAGTCGCTGTTTAACGCCCAGAGGGTAAAGTGTAAAATCTACTCCCAGACTCAGACCGGACTGCAGATTCTAAGATATTCATTCAATAAATCACCCAGTGACACTGTCGGGGAACAAGTTACTTTCAGACACAAAGCAAGAGGAATAAACTGAATACAATGATTTTTTGGATATGCAGACTTGTATAATGAACACAGTGTTTACAGTTAAATATCGTTTGCAGTATGAAATAGTAATATGGTCACTTACAAGGAACACCGACAGCAACTGGGATTTGACAGTTACAGGCAGGAATACAATTAAAATGGTTGCAGGATTAATACCTGTAGATAGAGACTTACCAGGGACACCAAAAACAGCGAGGGTGGGATAATAAACCTTCTGTACACTATAAATTGCACGCAATGCCATATTTTTTCATGGAGGACTCCGATCCGTTTTTCCAACTTCTGCTGAACGCTGATCCCGGGTTGTTCTGCAGACCAAGCTCCGAGAGACACTCTGGGTTAACACACTGAGCGAAGGCCCTTATATAAGGCGAGAGAAATCTCCACTGACATAATTAGGGCGCAAGGAGACTGGCATTATTTACAGTGACTGAACAAACAGATTCAGTTAATCTCTTTTACACAACGTGTTGCAATATCATAAACTATATTTAGCCCGATATTGCACAGTTGTAAAGTGAATCTCCCCAAAGCTCAGGGTTAATCGGACTATGTGGAATCGTCAGTATGACCGCATTGGGTGAAGCGAGAACAGGTTTAGTTACAGGTTTCCGATTATCTCTGTGATAATGAGGTTCTGTAATTTCAGAGAATTTCTATCCAATTCTCATGTGTGGACTTTAACCTCAGTCAGTGAAAGCAACCCATCTGGTTGAGCCCCCGGGAATATCCTTTGCTCATTTCTGAAGATCCATGGCAAACATTGTCATATTTCCATTGCCCTTAAAATGCAAACACACTCCTGGCGACCCCAAAGAATGTGTGCACATGACCCGTGAATCTTTCCCAGAAATATACAACCATTGACCTTGCACATTGTTAGATATGGCCATGTACCTGCTCTAAACATTGAAACATTCCTGAGGACTCCCCACGAATGTTGATACACCTCCAGGAACCGGTATAACAAGATCCCAAGAGCCCCAACCCTGTAGATGGTGATGTAATCATTGGTACCTGAATAAACATTTACAATTGCATGGAACTTACTGGAGTTATGGCACAATTCCTGGGAACCCATTCGCAAATACTAACTGTTCCACAGAACCCCTGCAAAGAACTCACTGTCAGTAGTCCTTACACTTATTTTCTCACTTCCAGTTGAAGAGTGCAAATAAATCACATTTCCAGGGATCCCAATCAGACAAAGAGCTAATCCCTAAATTGTTACCGGAGACTTCAGTTATGTGGAGAGAATAGAGAATCTGGGATTGTTATTCTTAGAGCAGGGAGGGTTAAATGGAGATTTAAATGAGGTAATCAATATCATGAAGTGTTTTGATAGAGTATACAGGGAGAAACTGTTTCCACTGGCAGGAGGGTCGGTAACCAAAGGACACAGATTTAGGATAATTTGCAAAAAAAAAGATCGAGGAGGGATATCAGGAGCATTGTTATAATGCGGCAATTTGTTCTGATCTGGAATATAGCTCTAGAAATTTTACAAGTCCTGAAAACAGGCGCAGGCAGCGCAAAGCTCGTTCTGCCCCAATCCTTTCTAAGTGTTGCAGGCAGCACACACAATTCGTGCTTCCTGCTTATTGTAATGATTGCAATGCGGATCTCAGCGCTAAATCCGCTGCTGATTGGCTTAGTGCTGAGCAGGAGGGACAATATCCAGCGCAGTCTACTGGCCAATAAATGTTGGCCTAGGTTCGCTGCACAATTAAAGGGGAAGTGCCTTGTTGCAGAAGCACCTCATTGTCATTGTGGAGAAAACCATGTTCCAACAGCTAAGAGAAAGGACGAGGTGATTTTCAGATGCAGCAATGGAGGCCTTGGTCCTCGAGTTTCAAAGACGCTGTCAGGCCGTCTATCTCAGAGTGGCAAGAGGCTTTCAGTGAACGACAACAGAAGGCTGCGGGACATGATCGCTGAAGCAGTCAGTGCGACAAGTGTTAGCCCCAAGACCTGGATGTAGTCCCGCAAAATGTTTAATGACCTCAGACGAGTGGTCAAGGTGGGTGAATGCATCATCAAATGCCATATCGCACCATCTCCACCGCTAGCCTCACACATTGCTCAATGCAACACACTGATGGTGTAGGCATGGATATCTTGCTATCCCCCTTCCCTCACCACAACTCGACCTTTGCGCCTTTCTTCTTTCAGATACGCACGAATTCCAGCTATGCCAACCTGTCCCCGAATCTTTGGATGAGTGCAGTGCAGGAGCACCGTCAATGCATCTGATATTCACAGGCACCAGCTCAGAAAATGGCACTGCGAGGATTTTAGAGTGTAGTATAGAGGCAGGCTCTGCAGGAGGTGAGTTACTGGACACCAGTGGGCTGCAGCCAGGTCAGGGGGAAAGGATAGATGTGTGTCAGCTCCGCAGTGGGTGAGTTCATGCACGAGTTCTGATGCACAGGAATCAGATCATGACCTGAATGGGACGGCCATCAGAAGAAGGGTGATGAGTATGCACACTGAAATGCTAGGTGCAATGGCAAGCCTGCCAGAGGGCCTCTTGTCAGTGCCAAGGAGCATGAAGATGTCCAGCTCCAACATTGCACAGGAATTTGCACGGAGCTTGGAGCCCGTGATTTCCAGGATGGAAATGATGGGCAACTCCATGAGAGACCTAGTAGATCCAGCCATGATGCTGTGTGTGATGCGTGATGTCACAGCTTCCATTGCAGCACAGACGGAAGCGACCCAACGTCTCAGTACTGCAGTGAAAGCTCACATTGCTGCCATCGTGGCTGTATTTACGATTATGAAGTGCGGGGTCTCACAGCACTCCGGCAATCTTTCACCAAATAGAAGGCTAGAATTGCAGAGGCGCCACCCTGGGAAGTGGCAGTGGCTCCAGAGCAAGAACCTGCAGTCCTCTCTCAGGATGATAGCATTCATACTCCCACCACTGCAACTCTGGCAGTGCCCTTGCTGCTGCCTGTCATCCAGCCAACTCAGGCTGCTATCGTCCATGCCGAGGTGTTGCAGTCTACAGCCGGGCATTCTAGGCCCAGAGCTGCTCGAGGTCTTCCTGCAAGGCCATCTGCAGTCTCCCCATTGAAAGTCAGCAGCCTTCCATCAGCCATTCTGTAGCCACTGGGGGAGCACTTCGTAGGAGCACGAGAGTAGGAGAAGCAACACGAAAGAAAGACAGACACTGAGGGAAAGCACAAGGGTGATTAGAGTTGACTTTGTTATTCTGATTGTGATTTGATAACTTTATAAATTATGTTTGGAATGTTTGTTTTGTGGTGGCTCTCATTTCAGCTTTGTGACCAGGAGGACGCTGTGATGTTCTGTGACAGAGGGATGGTAAGATGGGGAACTGGTGAGCAACAGGCATGTGGAGTTTCATTCACTGGAACATCTGATGAGGCGCTCACGGACAGCCTGTCCAGAACAAGGATCTACTGCCTGCCTCCTCCCTTCTCCTCTTCTTCGTTCACCTGCTCTTCCAGTTCTACATATTCCGCCTCCTGCTCTTCCTCCTCCTCCTCTTCCTCCACTTCCTCCTGAGGTGGTCCCAGAACCCGTGATGGCAATCACTTCGCCCTCAAGATGGCCAAGTTGTGGCGCATGCAGCTGATCACCTCTAAATGGGACTCCAGTGTTTACTGGAGAGCTCCTCATGAGCGTTCAAGGCTGAGGGACCGTTGCTTGAACACCCCGATAGTCTGCGCGATGAGGTACCTCGTGGCAGCATGGCTCTCATTATATGAGTGCTGGCCCCGAGTGGTGGGGTATTGGTGAGGTGTCATCAGCCAGGTGCATAGCGGAAAGCCCTTGTCTCCGAGCAGCCACCCTTTCACAGAATCACCACAGTGCAGATAGAGGCCATTTCGGCCCATCGAGCCTGCACCGACACATATCCCACCCTATCCCCAAAACCCCACGTATTTAATCCCCCTAACACTAAGGGTCAATTTATCATAGCCAAATCAACCAAACCCGCACATCTTTGGACTGTGGGAGGAAACCGGAGCCCCCGGAGGAAACCCACGCAGACACGGGGAGAATGTGCAAACTCCACACAGACAGTCACCCGAGGTCAGATTCGAACCCGGGTCCCTGGCGCTGTGAGGCAACAGTGCTAACCACTACGCCACCGTGTTGCCCTTTGGTTTGACATGGTGGCTGGAAAATTGCTGGTAAACTGGACTGGTGCAAGATGAACGCATCATGACTGCTGCCAGGATAACAGGCATTCACCCCAATGTGGGGCTCGACCGAACCTCCCTGTAAGTTAAGAGTCTCAGAGTGTACCGGGTAAACCAGCCAGAACTATTGCTGGCTTACCCTTATCTGTTGTTACAGGGAGGGAGCTGTCGGTTCAGCTTGTTCTACAAATAATGAAGTAGGTTCTCCAGAATTCCAAGGTGTAGAAATAAATCATCCAACATCAATAATCAATCATGTAATTTAGATCTTCTGTGGGAAGGGCCGAGGCTCCATCCCCGTCCTGAGGTATATTAATTTATTCACTCTGCTCTGTATTGAACTGTAATATCATTTTAGCTGCTCAATTCCTGATTTGATGCTGATAAATAAATTGTCATATAAGTGGAAAAAGTATGTCTGTTTCATGCAGTTTCATGCACTGTTTAATTCTCAGTCACTTTCCCCTTTGATCGATTAGTGGCCAATTATTGCCAGTAGCTCAAAACTAAATATTGCACTGAGAAAAAACAGAGGCAGCAAACAAGTGGATAAGCCCAGTGACTCAGGGAGTGTGTTCCGGATTGCACTGCCTGAAAGGGCGATGGAAGCAGATTCAATAGCAACTTTCAAAAGGGAATTGGATAAATTATTGAATAGGAAAAATTTGCAGGGCTGATATCTGAGACATACATACACAAACAGAGCACACTCACATGTCTAAATGTGTGTTTGAATCTTTGCCTCAAGTACTGCATAATTACTCTACCAGGTCCTTGATAGTAAAGTGATCAGTATTCAATTTCTCGACGGCTTCCCTCTGTCTGTGTGTCTCTGTGTTTCTTTCTGTCTCTGAGAAAAGCTACGGCCCGGATTCGATTCTCGGTAAGGAAACATTGCGTTTTGGGGCTGTTTGAACTGCCACCAATCAAATCAGCCTGATCAAGCTTTCAACTTGCTGCACCGCTGCTACTGCCGCAACAGTCAGCAGCGCATCATTCGGTACAGCAATCCAAAATACACTTCCTTACGCTCCATCCCCGGCATGTGGTCTCTTCGCTCCTCACTCAGTGGGCTACTGAGCAACACAGGAAGGGCTCAGGCCTAATGAATATCTTCATGCTCAGGTTAAGTTATCACTGCCCAGGCACTCTCTGATTCCAGTCTTGCACACGTTGCTCAGTTTCGAATGCTGCATTTTTCACACTGGCAACGAATTGATTGATAGCCGTGCCTGTGATAAGCTAAGTTTGTTAGGGAGATGCAGTGAGCAAGAAGATACATGGAAGACTGATAATAACCGTGACTGTCCTGACACTGTGAGCTGCAGTTAAATGTTGGCAGCATTTCAAGTGTCAATCAGCAACTCTAAAAGTTGACAGAAAGGGCTAATCATTTCCTGCTGACTTTGAAACAGCATGCATTTTACAGAAATCAAGGAAGTGTATTTTGTATCGGTGTTTCAGTTGTTTGTCAGATCAGGGGCGAGAATTGTTTCGCGAATGTGCGTTGAATGGTGGGAATTCAAAGAGCCCCAAAACGCACTGCTTCCTCATCGGGATTCGAACCCAGGCCGCGGCGGTGAGAGCGCCGAATCCGAACCACTAGACTAGAAAGAACAGCAACGCAGTCGTTCCTGCGTGCTCCTTGAAATTCAGATACTTCCGTGCCAGGCAAAATGTTCGTACAAAATGACATGTTTTAGTTGAGAACACAAAAGCCGTGTTCGCGAAACCACGGCACCAAGTGCGGGTAGGCATTCACTTGAAATCGATTTCCTTCTGTGCTTTTCTTTGGATGATGCCTCTCTCGGGGCCGGGCCAACATTTCATTGATGCATTTACTCCTGAACTGAAGCCTTTTGCCCATCTCGCGGGGTCAGAGCCGCTCTGTCTGTCTCGTACCCGCTTGTGACCATTAACGGGAACAGGCCGCCAGTTCAACGTTCATCAGCAAACCCAGAAACACAAATAAACGTCTCTCCACCTCGGTGGCAAAGGTGCAATGGATGTTATTCCAAATAATTCCCCCGTGAGAGTCTGCGTGGATTGGCTTCATTATAAAGTTTCTATTTGAAATGTGCGAAAAAGCGTAAAATTATGAAAATATTCTGATGGCCGGTACGGGGATCGAACCCGCGACCTTGGCGTTATTAGCACCACGCATTCACCAACTGAGCTAACCGGCCACAAAACGCCCACTGGATAGGCTCAAACCCAGGCTGGGGGATTGTTTTTCAGTCTCACACTGGGTGACCGAGTTACTGCACAAACATTGAACACCCCACATCGCTTAAACATTGTCAACTGTTCGTTTATACAACTGGGCAGAGTGTCAATCGAAAGTTACAGAAAAAGAGCTCTTTAATCTAACAAACCTCATTCTAAAATTTATTATCGCACCACTGCTGAACAGCCCCTCCCTCAAACACTGTCCCGGTATAAAACGAGCCGGCGGGACCCTGACTGGATTCGAACCCTATCGGGCGGATGGAGCCGGATCTAACGTGGTTCGGGCCCATTTCTTTGGTAGACTCGGGCTCAGAAGTGGAAAATCTCTCCTGAATCGATCCTCTAAAAGTGAAGGAGACAGAAAGTAAATAAAACCTGCCGAAACCCAGGATCGAACCAGGGACCTTTAGATCTTCAGTCTAACGTTCTTCCAACTGAGCTATTTCGGCCTCACAACAAATTCCATCTTGTGTCATTCTTTTGGAGGATTTTCTAACACCGGGTGGCATTGCTCCTCCCGCTCATTCCTCACTTCGGGCAATGTGACCCGACCAGATCTCGGAGCTCAGGTTGTGTTAATGTAAAGCTGGGTTGTGGATAAAGATACAAAGCTGACACAGCTGGCGGCCTGTTCCCGTTAATGGTCACAAGCGGGTAAGAGACAGACAGAGCGGCTCTGACCCCTCGAGATGCGGGTGGTAATGGGGTCAGCCTTCACTTTCTGACACAGTGAGCGGTTCGAATCGATCCCACACCCCTCTGGTTCCTAGACTTTGGACTTATTTAGGGGTTGTGAACAAAATTGCAGTAGACGACAGGTTCTAATGAAATAATTTTACTTTATTAAAAGAAAAAGGTAACAAACTCGAAGCACACTTATTACTTAAACACAGATTGGGGAGCACACGGTACATGCGAGGGACAAAGACAATATATCAAACAAAACCTTATCCCTCCCAAAGATCCCACTATCTAGCTAGGTTTTTGGTTTCAGGAGATCAGGGATAATGCTCACCAACGAATCCTTGACTCTGTAAGGCCCTTGTTGCTGAGAAGCCTCCGATGGTCACTGAGGCAGTCACTCTGGTTTCTTCTTGCGTTCTGGTCTGTTTTCTGGCCTTCCTCCTCATGGCTTGTGGTTGTTTTTGCTGGAGCAGGGAGAGAGCTGTGTCAGCGTAGTCAGCGAGTCCGAAACAGAGAGAAGTTATGGGACAGGCTTTCAATTATACTGTTTATTTTTCGCGCCCAAAAAACCCCTTACTAAAACGGATTCCTTTAGGTTGCAAATGAACGTTGCATAGTCCATTGTCTAGTTTTGGCGGGCTTGCCAGTTCCGATGGCTTTAGCTCAGTGTTAAACATGTCTTGATCGTTTTCCGATTTAACACAACCTTATCGACGCGCCAAATCTCAACCCTATTGTCCTAGGTCTTTTGGCGGGCTTTTAAATCTGTTCTGTGGTTACCTGGTTGATTGGTTTTTGATGAAGTACTAAATGTTTTATTGATTTCAGACTTGTGGTATCCTGTTTGAGCCTGGGAATTTCAAAAGGCGGTATTGGATTATTCATATTTCGTTGTGTGTGTGAGTTTTTGCTTTGTCTCTTCCACCTTGGTAGGATTTGCAGTGTCAACAATTCCCAAACAGCTTGATTGGGTCCCTAATAGCGAAATCTGTTCACTGCCTGGCCACGCCGCTCCGCAGCTTGTCTTGCGTCTGTGAAAGGTGTCTCTCCCAACAGTAAGATTCAAAAGTCAGTTTCCTCAGGGTTTTTCTTCCCTCATCTTTCGAAAACTGAGGTTTTTACAACAAATCACTTCACTTTATTCCCATCATCCCAAGTTTGCATGAAAGGTCCAAAAACACTGCCTTTAGGGCTCTGTTCGAGTTTCTGGGGGATTTTACGAAGCCTACTTCCCCCACTTTGATGTTAAAACTGAATTAGTATCATTAACAGGTGAGTAAAATTTCCGATCCCCGAAAACCAACCTTCCCCTGTATTAACTGAAATAAAAACCCAAACATACATTCCCCTTTTGAAAGTGTTTTTTCAGGTACATACAGGTAAGAATCGATCTTTATTTCAAATCCAAGCACGGAGAGGGTCCGACACCCCTGCACAGCTTGGAAAAACACATCATACACATCATAAAATGACACAACATGAATAATTTTTTTTTTATAAAAAATAAAATTAAGGTTCGTTCCATCCCTGGCCATAGCTTTTATTTTGATGCATTTCCCAAGTCCCTTCGTGTCTGTAGCGGAGCTCCCCGTCCCTTCCCCTGCACTTTGTACACAGCAGGTAGATAACTATCCCGAGCTGGCAGAGCACCAAAAGATGGGAAGCCATCCTGATCCAGGAAGGCACCTCTATATTCTCGAAAATATCCCACCAGGGTGGAACTACTATATCCAAAATCTCTGCCCCTATTGCAACTGTTTTCTGTTCCAGGGTGTAGAAATGTTTTTGAGAAATCTCTACAGATTTAAGTAGGATGGTAAGATGTTCGGGTAGAGGTGGAATTTTTATCCAAAGTAAGTCACATACTTTTGCAGGTTGGTGATGTTTTTGTTACAGTGAGGTGAACAGTGGAGGGTTCAGGAATGGGGACAATCCATTCCTGGGCCAGTTGAACTTCTGCCTCGGGTTTAAAGCAGAAACTGCTGTCACTTACCGGACACCAGAAGTGTCCATGCTGGTAGTGGGACGCACCTGTGGTGACACAATATCTCCCACCCCCTATATATGCTACCTGTGGGGAAACATCGCCTTGTGCCATTACCTCCATGGTACAATTGATAGGTCGTGCGCCAGCAGCTTTAAACCCGCACTGTGGTTTGGAATAGGCGTTCAAGTGCTGGGGCCACAGTATTATGTGTGAACCCCGGCTCCGGCACCCGGAGAGGTCAGTACCTGTCATGGCGTGCTCCCACTTTATGACATAAGGTGGGAGCGCTGTAAAACGGATGTGTGCACCCCCTTGAATGACTCCAATGTTCTCCACCCTATCTGCCGGTACGGGTCCGTCTGTACCACTCATGACCGGCATTCTCACTACTATCCCCATGATAGTGTGATTGGAATGCCCACAATCTATTGGGACAGGGTAGGCTTCAGAGGTTAGACGAAATTGGCATGGGCTCAGCGAATTACTAAACGGGTGGAGGGCTGCAAGGTGCTTGCTGCTGATCCAGGAGGGGACTAAACCTTGCTTTAAATCCTCCAGGTTGCTACGGCCCTCGCCCAGCAACCATGCCCCGTACAGCACACACACCTCATTCTGTGCAGCCTGATCCGATGCATTCCTCTCCTCCCATATGAGTGCATTTACTGTGTTTGCATGCCTTTCCAATTCTGCAATAATTTCCTTTAAATGACCCGTCATGGCTTGGTCCTCATGTAGCTTTGAGCCTACCACTGTGTTCCCATCCTTCAGGATATTTCTTAACTGGGTTTTTAAACCATTTATCTGTGTCTGTAATGCCATGTCATCCAGTCTAATCATTACAGAGGACCCTGTACTGTAGGCAGTGAAAACATCATTCCAGGCTCCCCTTCTTAGTCTACCCGTGCCCATAGGGTGCTCAGGGTGTATTCTGTATAGCTCTACCTTGTCTATATTGGTAAAATAAAATTCGTAAAATTTCCTAAACATTTCCTTTAGCAGGGCCTGGTACAGCTGCTCCGTCTCCTCAGGACACCACTCAGATAAGTATACCTCGGTAAGGATTAATATTACTGAAGCTATTGCATAGTGTACCCCCTGGTTTAGTACCTTTTCGGTTGGTACTAGGACTAACCCATTCCCTGGTCCCTTGGTGGTGGTAGGGCACTTTTCTTCCAGGGTTGTCGGTACCTGGGTCGTGGGTAGGGGCTTTCGGGTGTGTGCCACGAGTTCAGTGGCATTAACTGGGACCGGAATGTGTGGGACCACGCACCCATGCAGGCTAGAATCCCACCCTATCCCCTCCCCGGATTCTTGCCATTGGCTGGAGAAGATGATGGATACCCCTGTGGGGCTGTCTTCCTCTGATCCCAACATACAAACATAGACTCCCTGTTCCGACTCCCACCACTTATCCCAACAAACACTCACTCCTCCTTGTGTCCCTGTGATTGTCCGGTGGGTGTCGTTCCCTAATCTTTCCCAGTCGGCTGTATGGTCGCCTGCGTCCCTGCTCAGCTTCCTGAGCCACTACCACCTATTCAGGGGAATTCGTCCCTTACAGGTAAGGCACACACGCTTCCCCTCGGTGACACTGACCCTTGTGGCAACGACCTTTATTCTGGCGCATGGGAGGGAGGCCTCCCCGTACGTGAACCCGGGCTGTTTGATGTATTTAGTAGAGTTGGACCCCAGCCACCCTGGCCACCTTCTCTCGTGGAAGTAGATGGCGAGCTCCTCCACTCCCCGCTCGCCACCCCCTGCGGTGACGACTGGTGCTCTCACTCCTGAGCACCCATAGATGTGGGAGTCCGCCACGTCACCTCGGTCACCGATGCTCACCCCTACCAGGGCGAGCAGGAGCAGAAACCTTGTCATCCCGAAGTCCTTTCTGTAGGGGCACACACAAAACATATATCCATGTCCCAGAAAGGTTCTCTGGCTGGATAATCACTCAAGCCCTTATACTTAATAACTCTACAAACAACTAAACTAATGATAACCCATAACCACCAAAACTGCAATTACTTAAAACCGAAAATTCTGTACATTTGCCGCCCGTCTCCGGACGGCCAGGTTATATCATGTTTAGTCTCTGCCTTATGTGGCCTCTGGATGGCTTGTACACCTGTGTGTAGTGCGGCCTATACCGCTGGACCCAGAAGGCCTTCCTCAAAACCGCTGGGGGTATCTTAACATCCCAGCTGCGTCCTGTGCTGCAGCACTCTACCCGCTGCGGTGTGGCTGCAGCGCCCTCGTTCATATCTGTGGGCTCCTCCCAGCCTGAGGCTGCAGGCAGGGTACCTTCTCTGTCTTTTCTCCCAGTACTACCTCTCCTGTGAAACCCTCACTGTTGGAGGCTGTAGGCTGGGAATCCCCAACTTTAGAACGCTCCCTGCTCTTGGGCGCTCTTCTTCGGGTTGCAACCCTCTTTGGGTGGGACCCTCTAAACAGATACACCTGTGGCCACATTAGCCTTTGCTGTGGTGTGCAGGGAGACCTTCTTAGTGCTCTGGCCACTGGGGGTGTGCTTGAGTCCCACATAATCGGTGGAGTGACATCTCCTGTGAGACAACACACTATCCCTTCCGCTGCAGCTTGTGCGTCTGAAACAGTTGCGGCTGGCTGAGGATTTCTAACTTGGGGGCAGTCCACCTTTGCCGGCTGTTCCCTTTTAGGTTTAAACAGTTTGCATTGGTTGATGTGAAACCAGTTTGTACGGCGGGGCATCGTTATGGCATAGACCATGGGGCTTGCCTTGTCTACAATGTTGTAGGGCCCCATGTACAATGGTTCGAATCTCCCTACCCGGGCAAAATTTCTCACCTAACCTGATCTCCAACCTCCCACTCGTGGTGCTTGTGGGGTTCCAGCAGCAATCGGTTACCCCGATGCTGTTTTCCCATGTTACTCACAGCCTGCCAGTGGACCTGTTTAAGGTGGTCCAACAGATTCCTGTCGAATCTGTCCCGATTCACCTCCCTGAGCTGCCCTTCCGTGAGCACCGGGGCTAGCACATGTGTGGGGGTCCGCATAATCCTGCCAGTCATGAGCTGGTGTGGGGGATACCCCGTGCTTTTTGACTGGCTGGCCCGGATCCCCATTAGGACCAACGGTAAGGCTTCTACCCACTTTCTGGGTGAGTCTCCCATCTCCTTTCGCAGCCTTTCTTTGATGGTACGGTTTAAACGCTCCACAATCCCTGATGACTGTGGGTTGTGGGCGACGTGCCATTTCCCTTCTATGCCGAGTACCCTGAGGGTCTCTTGCATGACCTGCACAGTAAAGTGACTCCCCTGGTCTGACTCCACATACTGTGGTAGACCCCATCGTGAGAACACTTCCCTGACCAGGATCCTGGCTGTACCCAAAGCGGTAGCTGTTCGACATGGAAAACCTTCCACCCACTTTGAGAACACTTCCACCAGGACTAGGCAGTATTTGTAGCCTCCCTGAGTGGTGGGTGGGGGCCCGATGTAGTCGACCTGGATCGACTGCCATGGTCCCTCTACCCTCCTGATGTGTCCCATAGATACCGTCCTTTTCTGGGGGTCAGCGTTGTTAGCAGCAAACACCAGACAGCCTGCACAGAACTCGCGGACATCCTCCCTCAGTGCTGGCCAACATCCTGCCTGTTCCAACCGCTGCCAGGTGGTCTCAGGCCCGGGATACCCCGCTCCTGGTCCCGCATGGGCCAGTTGGAGGAATTTCCTTCGGTGCTGCTGCGGCACTACCCATTGTTCCCCCCTGAACAGCATGCCTTCTTTGTGGGTGATGGCTGCTGCGCCGTATGGGCCCTCTACCTTCTACCCTCTAGCCAGCGATTCCAGGACAGTTTTTAGGATGGGCTCCTGTGCCTGGACCGTCTTTAGGTCCGGGGTCAATGCTACCTCTGCACTCCCTTGGGTCCCTCCTCTGCCTCTGATTGCTGCTACCGGGTTTGATCCATATGGATCCCACAACGTGCCTGTACTGATGCCCTCTTTGGCCAGCATGTCGGCTTGGTGATTGCCCTCTGCGCGGGGCTCTACCTTGGAATGGGCCTGCACCTTTTGGATGTAGACCCTACCTTCCTCCCCTACTGCCCTCATGATTTTCTCCAACAGAGGCTTGATGGCCAGAGGTCTCCCATCAGCGGAGGTGGAGGTGTATCCACGACGGGACCAGATGGCCAGGTACTCTTGTACACGAATTGCATGTGAACATGCTGTTCGAGCAAATCGTGTATGGGGTAGAGAATTCCTCGGGGTGTGTCACTACATACACCACCGCAGACAGTTCAGCCTGCTGGGCACTCATGGTGCTGGGGAGCTTGATTGCAAGAGCAATGCCTGCCTCTGGGTCATAAATCCCACACCCTGTGAGTCGTTTTCCAGCTGATACACTGCTTGAACCATCCACATAGATTTCGCGGCCTTTGGGGTGTATCCCATCTCGCAGCTGTGGCTCGCAGAGACCTTTTACCCTCAGATCCATTTGTGAGAGAAGCAGGGTCCAGCGAGCAATGCGGGCACTGCTCACTGTCCCATCTTTAATTCACCCATCCAAGAGCATCTGGGTGGGCGTGTGGTGAGTGAGGAGTGTGATGGGAGAGGTGCCTTTGAAGATCAATGATCTTTTCACAGCCCAGTGAGTGGCTAGGAGGTGCCTCTCACAGTTTGATTAGCTCCTCTCCACAGCAGTGAGTATTCTGGAGGAGTAAACCACTGGTCTCAGCTTGCCATGCCTCTCTTGGAGCAGCACTGCAATCAGACAGTCCCCACTGGCTGCTACCTCCAGGAAAAACTTTTCCCCTCCATCAAAGGCCCCTAGAGCCGGAGCGGTCTGCAGATCTCTCTTGAGTTTCACAAAGGCAGCCTCGCAACCCTCATCCCAAACCAACTCCACTCCCTTGTGTAGGAGTCGGAGCAGAGGGGCTGCTGTGGCTGCGTAATCCTCAATTAAATCTCTGCAGTACCCAGTTAGCCCTAGAAAAGACCTTACTCCTGTAACTGTGTTGGGGGCTGGTAACTCCTGAACTGCTTCCCTTCTAGCTTTGTCAATGGCCCTCTCCCCTGTTCGCACAGCCAGGCCCAGGAATTTGACTTCCCGCTGGCCAATCTGTGCCTTCTTGGGGTTTACTTTTAAGCCCTCTTGCCTGAGCAGTTCCAGCAGTTCTGCCAGAAGGGGACAATGTTCCTCTCCCTCATCGGTAAAGAGGAGTAGGTCGTCCACATACTGGACCAGCTGATGGGGCCTGCTGAAGCCCTTCAAGCAGTTCGCGATACATTGGTGAAAAATGCTTGGGCTGTTATGGAAGCGAAATGTAAAGGCGGACTTGTACTGATCCTCTCCCCTTAGAGGGATGGACCAGAACCCGTTGGAAATATCCAGCAATGTAAAGGTGGTCGCATTTGCTGGGATACTTCCAATGAGGTCGGCTACGGCTGCAACCGTGGGGGCACAGGTGGGGATATTTCGGTTGAGTACTCGATAGTCTACAGTGGCCCTCCAGGAATTGTCTTGTTTTCTAACCGGCCACAGTGGGGAGTTCACGTGGGTAACTATAGGTCTCAATACCCCCTGCTTGTCTAAAGAAGTCAAAGCCGTTTCCAATTCTGTCTCAGCTTCCCTGAGGAAGTTATACTGCTTTTGTGGGCGGTTCATGGGGTCCCCACTCACACTAACCTCGACCCCGGTTACACTCCCACAGTCGTGCTTGTGAGTGGCAAATGCTGCGAGGTTTTCCTGCACAAATGCCTGGTACTCCATTGGAGTGTTACTGACCATGAGTTCGAGGTCGTAACCCTCCTTTGGTTTTACTGTGCACAAGTTCCCCTGGCCTTGTGCCTCCGGGATGACTTCTATCTCACTACCCTTTTGGGTACATGCTCCCCATAGACAGTGGTTCCTTAAATCCACTAAAATCCTGTGGCCTGTGATAAAGTCGGCCCCCAGGATCCCCTTCCCTTCTTGCTCCCACTTCATTAGGACACAGGTCCACTTGCAGTGGAGCGTTCCCAAATGAATGGACAGCGGGATGGAGAATGAGCCAGCCTGCTCGTTACCTGTGAATCCCACTAGGCTGTACGGGACCCCGTTAGACAGAGGTGAAGTGGCTGGGTTATCTGAATAAATGAGGGTGCTCGAAGCTCCTGTGTCTAACAGATAGGTCCCTTCTACCTTTTCTACCTCCATCTTAACGTGCGATCTCTTCCAGGCATCATACTCGAGGGGACACAGGAAGACTGGCTGTGTTAGCTCTAGTCATGCCTCTGGGTTGGGTGGGGCAGATGGGATTAGAGCGCCAGTGGCTGTAGCCACCTTCCCTGGGCCATCAAACAGGACTCTGATGGCCACTACTATTGTGTCCAGTTTGGGGGAAGAGGTCGGTGCCTCTACTTGTTGGGCAGGAGTTGGGACTTCTTTGCTCGGCTATCCTTCCAGGGATTCCTACAGTCCTTGCTGCAGTGCCCAGTCTTCCCGCACCCGAAGCAGCTACGCTACATGCCGGAAGGTTTACCACCTTCCTGGTGCCAGTCCTTCTTATCCTGACTGGCCTTTATCTCATGCACCTTCCCTTTCGCTGGGGTGTCTTCAGCTCCCCTACCGTTCCGGTAGGCTAGGGTCAGTTGCCTGACCACTGCCTCCTCGGTGACCCGGGGGTCTTTTGGGTCAAACCAAAGCTCAGCCTTGGCTTTGACTCGTGGCAAGCTGTTTGCCACTAGGCTACGAAGCCAGTGGGCCAGCTCGTCCCTGTTCAAGTTAGCCCTGTCGAGAGCCCCATTACAAGAACCCCTGTACACCGGCCTCAGCCTGTCTGCGAAAGCCTGTGGGGTCTCCCCTGCGAGCTGCCCTGTTTTCTCCATCCGGGAGAAAGGATTGCCCTCATTCATTCCCATGGCCTCTAATACTTCCTCTCTGAAGGCAGCATACCCGTTCTGTCCTCTCTTGCTATCAGTAGAGAGTGACTGGTACAATTTGCCATCTCATGAGAACAGGAGCATTTTTGCCAACTCGGCATCATCACAGTCGTTGATGCCTTCTGCCTCCTCCATCTCCATGAAGTGGACATCTGGGTCTTCCTTTTGGGTAAGGTTACTCAGGTGGCTTACCATAGCCTTAAGCTGTTGTGTACCGTGGGGAGCCAAGAATTGATTTTCAAGGGGTCCCTGAACTCCACCACCGGCGGGCGGGCCGAATTTTTGCTGTCGTGCTGGACATATTGGCCCTGGCTCCGACTTCTTCTGCATCGTTTTGCCCCCCTATCCCTGCTGCCAGACCGAGTCAAAACTCGGCGCCACAGGTGCTGGTGTGCACTCCCTGTCAGCCTCACAGATTGTCTGCCCCTCCTACTGCCTAACCAAGCTTCTCCTTGGCGCCACAGGTGGTGGTCAAACATTCTCCCCCGGCTCCTCCAGGTCTACCTGGGTCGCACCCGGGCTTTTCAGGCACAGCATTCCTTTTGTCTTGGACAGAGCAAGGTTCAGACTCTCAATCTGCTTCTGACAGGGGCCGTGGTCCCCTGCCTCAAACTCCCTTGTACTGGCTTCTCTGTAAGCTGCCTGAACATCGTTTAACTTCTCTGTGATTTCCCTTATTTGCTTGGCAAGGCGGGTGTTCACTTCCCGCAATGCCAGTTCACTACTTTTGGCCTCGGTGGCCTGCCACTGGAGGTATCCCTTACTTGCACGGTGTTCCTCCAGCATAGGTGACTGTTCCTGATCTTTTGTGCCGAGCTCTGCTAACAACCTGTCCCCTGCTATAGCTTTGGCACGGGACCGTCGGCTTTGTTCCTTTAGCTCTTCTGACAGAGCCTTAATGCGCTTCCCCATAAGCTGCATTTGTTTCTGGCAGCAGATCAACCATATGGCTTTCTCCACAGACTTATTGTATTCCTTGCTCTCAGTCCATGCAGCTGCAGCCTCCATAGGACGTTAAGCATGCACCTGGATGACATCCTCTCTTCCATTTTTGTTGTCTCCTCAAAACCAGCATTTACTGCTTCACAACCTTTTCGCCAAAGTCCTGCCGCTGTCGCCATTATGCAGGGGTGGAAATGGGGCCAGCCTTCACTTTCTGACTCAGTGAGCGGTTCGAATCGAACCCACGCCCCTCTGGTTCCCAGACTTTGGACTTATTTAGGGGTTGTGAACAAAAATGCAGCAGACAACAGGTTCTACTGAAAGAATTTTTACTTTATTAAAAGAAAAAGTTAACAAACTTAAAACACACTTAATACTTAAACACAGATTGGGGAACACACGGTACAGGCGAGGGAGAAGACACTACACCACACAAAAACCTTATCCCCCCCAAAGATCCCACTATCTAGCTAGGTTTTTGGTTTCAGGAGATCAGGGATAATGCTCACCAACGAATCCTTGACAGGATTTTAGAGTCTTTTGATTAAAAGATTTCGTAAGGCCCTTGTTGCTGCGAGGTCTCCGATGGTCACTGAGGCAGTCGCTTTGGTTTCTTCTTGTGTGATGGTCTGTTTGTTGGCCTTCCTCCCCGTGGCTTGTAGTGGTTTTGCTGGAGCAGGGAGAGAGCTGTACCGGCATTGTCAGCGAGTCCAAAAGAGAAAGAGTTTTGGGGCAGACTTTCAATTATACTCTCTTCTTCGCGCCCAAAAACCCCTTACTAAAACTGATTTATTTAGGTTGCAAATGAGCCTTGCTTATCCATTGTCTAGTTTTGGCGGGCATGCCAGTTCCGATGGCTTTAGCTCAGTGTTAAACATGTCCGGATCGTTTTCCGATTTAAACACAGCCTTATCTACGCGCCAAAACTCAACCCTATTGTCCTAGGTCTTTTGGCGGTCTTTTAAATCTGTCCTGGCTTTTGATGAAGTACTAAATCTTTTATTGATTTCAGGCTTCTGGTATCCTGTTTGGGCCTGGGAATTTCAAAAGGGAGACTTGGATTATTCATATTTCGATGTGTGTGTGAGGCTTTGGGTTTGTCTCTTCCTCCTTGGTAGGATTGCAGTGTAAACAATTCCCAGGCTGCTTGATTGGGCCCCAATACCCAAAGCTGTCCACTGCCTGGCCACGCCCCTCCGCAGCCTGTCTTGTGTCTGTGAATGGTGTCTTTCACAACAGTAAGATTCAAAAGTCATCGCGTTCCTCCTCGTCTGAGCAGATCCTGTGTATTCGCAGGGATTATCCATAGGGGATTGCTTCTTTAACGTGGTTAGGGTGGAAGCTGGAGAAGTGGAGCATCGTGAGGTTGTCCGTGGGCTTGCGGTAGAGTCAAGTGTATACCTCTACCGCAAGCCCACGGACAACCTCACGATGCTCCACATCTCTCCAGCTTCCACCCTAACCACATTAAAGAAGCCATCCCCTAAGGTCAAGCCTTGCGAATACACAGGATCTGCTTAGAAGAGGAGGAATGCGATGGGCCACTACAGACGCTGAAAGACGCCCTCGTAAGAACGGGATATGACGCTGGACTCGTCGATCGACAGTTCCGACGTGCCACAGCGAAAAATCGCATACAGCTCCTCAGAAGACGAACACGGGACACAAAGAACAGCGTACCCTACGTCATCCAGTACTTCCCCGGAGCGGAGAAACTACGCCATGTTATTCGCAGCCTTAAACATGTCATCAATGACGACGAACACTTCGCTAAGGCCATTCCCACACCTCCACTACTCACCTTCAAACAGCTGCCTAACCTCAAACAGACCAACGTTCGCAGCAGATTACCCAGATTTCAGGAGAACAGCGACCACGACACCACACAACCCTGCCACGGCAATCTCTGCAAGACATGCCAGATCATCAACGCAGATACCATCATCACACCTGAGGACTTACCCACCAGGTACATGATACATACTCATGTGACTCGGCCAACGTTGCCTACCTGATACGTTGCAGGAAAGGATGCCCCGGAGCATGGTACATCGGCGAGACCATGCAGACACTGCGACAACGTATGAACTGACATTGCGCAAAAATCGCCAGGCAGGATTGTTACCTCCCAGTCGGGGAACACTTCAGCAGACAAGGACATTCAGCCTCCGATCTTCGGGTAAGCGTTCTCCAAGGCGGCCTTTGAGACACACGACAACGCAAAATCGTCAAGCAGAAACTGATAACCAAGTTCCGCACCCATGAGGATGGCCTCAACCGGGATCTTGGGTTCATGTTACGCTACATGGAACCCCACCTGACGTAGAGTCATCCAGACTCGAGTCGTCGTTGGCTTGTTCTCTCTACAAAAATGCGGCCGGTCCTGCTGTGATTTGCATCAAAAAAGTTTGTTGTTTTCCATACAGACCCCAGCATCTGCCGCATTTGACCCCTTGTGACCCCACCTCATTGTCTTTGATGTAATGTTTTCCTGACTGACCTGTTTGGAAACCATCCACACCTGTGATTGCTGTGATTATCTCTCTGCCGAGGTGTGATAAAAGGCAGTTAGAAAGATTAACTGTAATCACTACCAGTGTTCTCTGACTATATATGCTGTGCCTATATACATCTCTTCACTTCACCTGACGAATGAGCAGCGCTCCGAAAGCTTGTGATTTCAAATAAAACTGTTGGACTTTAACCTGTTGTTGTGCGACTTCTCACACTTGTCATTCTAGGTGGTAGACGTCGCAGATTTGTGAGGTTTTGTCCAGTTTGCTCTGTGGAGTTGCTGTAGTGCATCTAGTAGATGGTACAGATTGCACCCACGGTTCACCGGTGGTGGAGGGAATCAATGTTTAAGTTGATGGATTGGGTGGTGATCAGGCGAGATGGTTTTGTCCTGCATGGTGTCGAGCTGTATTGGATTGAGGCTGTATTGTTTTTATGAGCTACATTAGTTTGAGTGGATGTATTAATTTGAGGAGGTGAATTAGTTTGATGATCAGTATTGGTTTGATGGCCTATATTAATTTGAAAGGCAGTATTTGTTTGAGGGATTGTATTAGTTTCAGGGGCTGTATTTGTTTGAGGGGCTGTATTATTTTGAGGGGCTGTATTAGCTTGAGCGGCTGTATTAGTTTGCGTTGCAGTGTTAGTTTGAGGGGCTGCATTAGTTTGAGAGGCAGTATTATTTTGAGGGGCTGTCTTAGTTTCAGAGGCAGTATTATTTTGAGGGGCTGTGTTAGTTTGAGAGGCAGCATTATTTTTAGGGGCTGTGTTAGTTTGAGGGGCTGCATTAGTTTGAGAGGCAGTATTATTTTGAGGGGCTGTCTTAGTTTCAGAGGCAGTATTATTTTGAGGGGCTGTGTTAGTTTGAGAGGCTGTATTATTTTGAGGGGCTGTGCTAGTTTGAGAGGCTGTATTATTTTGAGGGGCTGTGTTAGTTTGAGAGGCAGTATTATTTTGAGGGGCTGTGCTAGTTTGAGAGGCTGTATTATTTTGAGGGGCTGTGCTAGTTTGAGAGGCTGTATTATTTTGAGGGGCTGTGCTAGTTTGAGAGGCAGTATTATTTTGAGGGGCTGTGCTAGTTTGAGAGGCAGTATTATTTTGAGGGGCTGTGCTAGTTTGAGAGGCTGTATTATTTTGAGGGGCTGTGTTAGTTTGAGAGGCTGTATTATTTTGAGGGGCTGTGCTAGTTTGAGAGGCAGTATTATTTTGAGGGGCTGTGTTAGTTTGAGAGGCAGTAATATTTTGAGGGGCTGTGTTAGTTTGAGAGGCAGTATTATTTTTAGGGGCTGTGTTAGTTTGAGGGGCTGTATTAATTTGTGTTGCTTTATTATTTTGAGGATCTGTATTAGTTTGAGTTGTTGTATTAGTTTGAGGGGCGGCTTTTGTTTGAGGTGCTGCGTTAGTTTGAGGATCCATCGAAACAAAATTCCCCAATTAAATACTTTACTGAATGGCCACAGTTGAAGAGGGCAGTCACATCCCAGAGTGCAACAGAGCAGCCCTGTGAGGAGCACACAGACATTTGGAAATGGAATACTGAATGGCCAAAGCAGAGTGAAGGGCAGTACTGGATCAAGATGAGATCTACGGAACGCCCTGATGGTGTTTGAATCAACAATCGCATTGCTGGGAGAATAAAGCTGGCAATTTTCATTGGTTAATTAATGTGACTGGAATTCTCCAGTCTTTGGGGTTTTCAATTTCAGTCTCTGCACTAAATATATTCCATCACAACAGGGACTAAACTCGGCTGTCGTCATCTGTTTGTTCAAATTTTAAAATTAAATATTTTGACCGATGTTGCAACCTCAATGTCCCCGTGGAGATCCCGCAGTCTATAAATTAAAGACTCTGGGTTTATATCGGCTCAGAGTTTAATTCCAGAGAGATTGCCTGCAGTACGAAGGGACACAACGCTCCACCCAGAAAATGCATCGACCGATTTATCTTGTCCGTAAAATATACTACCCGATCCTTGCAGTCATTGGTGTTCCTGATAACCATTGAAGTTGTGTAAATCTGTGTATGACCTGCTCTCTGGTTTTGCTCTATGACTGATAATGTTACATGTTGAAGTAGTGGGTCCCGTTGTACAGGCACCCGATCAGTGATATAATTATGTTAAGTCAGATGTCTTGAATTATCTGTCCGGGTTTATTCCATTGTCTCAACGTAAAATAAACCTCTGTTTGTAACTCGCAGGCTCGCGGAAATATTAAATTATTGCCTTTAGTGGAATAACGTGTATTGTTGAATCTGATAATCAGGGCGGGCAACTCTGCAACATAAAATATTACTGGGTTTATCTGTCACTGTGGAACTGTACTGAGTGTGGGTCACTAACCGGAGTGGAACACCTGACCCCAGTGGCAATGTATTACTGGGAGTATCTGTCACTGTAGAACTACTGAGTGTGGGTCACTAACCGGAGTGGAGCACGTGACCCCAGTGCCCATGAATTACTGAGAGTGTCTGTCACTGTAGAATTGTACTGAGTGTGGGTCACTAACCAGAGTGGAAGAAACCGGTTCTATATTGAAATCATTGTTTCAGGTGACTGCGCACCCCCTGCATGGAGCTGCCCTCGTGTTTTACGAATCGACGACAAAGGGGAAGATTTTTTGGTGCTAAAATCCTGTCTGGTCTCAGACACGGAGAATGCTTGATTAGTTATTACCAGTCTCTTTTACCTTATCTTTTTTACAGTTAATTTAGTGGCGATTGTGATCCTGTCCCGGGGAAAGTGCAGACTCTCCACGTGCACCACTCGCTACCTGGTGGCCATGGCAGCGGCGGATCTACTGGTCATTGTCACTGAGGTCAAACTGAGGGAGATCAGATGGCATTATTTCCCGGGATCATTCCTGGACATCACTCCTGTGTGTAGTGCAATCCTTGTCCTGTCCGGTTCGGCCAGAGAATGTTCTGTCTGGTTCACCGTCACTTTCACCTTCGATCGATTTGTGGCCATTTGTTGCCAGAAGCTGAAAACAACATATTGTACCGGGAAAACTGCGGCTGTGGTTCTAGCAACAACTGGCATTCTGCTCTGTTTAAAAATGGTTCCCTTCTAATTTACACGCGAACCTAGAAAGGTAATCGACAATGTACCGTGGTTCTGTGCACTAAAGCCAAGCTATTTAACTGAACCCGGATGGGTGGGATTTGATTGGTTTGATACGGTTTTAACCCCATTGCTCCCATTCGCTTCAATTTTGTTGCTCAACGCTCTGACTGTCAGACACATTTTATTGGCCAGTCGAGTCCGTAAGGGACTGAGGGGTGAGAGCAAGGGAGAGAATCGCAGTGACCCAGAGATGGAGAGCAGAAGGAAGTCTGTGATTTTACTCTTCACCTTATCCGCTAGCTTCATACTGCTGTGTTTGGCGCAGGTTATAGATTTATTTTGTTATATCTTTGCAGGAAAATATATTTACAATGTTTCTTTATATAACCTTCAAGAAGTCGGATATATGCTGCGGAATTTAAGTTGCTGCATAAACACATTTATTTATGGGGTGACTCAGTCCAAGTTCAGAGAGCAGTTGAAGAGTGCGGTGAAATATCCGGTTACCACAATTATTCAATTAATTAAGAATACAAACAACTGAGAACAGCCTTGAGGCGGCTCCCAGTGTTTACAGTCCATGAATGTAATATTTTGCCCCAGACCTCCATCAACTGAATTACACCAGGAATCGCTGGTGATCTGAAAATACAACCAGCGGCGGGGCAAACTCTGTGTTTGGGAAACGGCACTGTCTCTGATTGTCAGTTCCCACACTGTCTTTCGGGACAGGTACACTACTTTGTTGCATTCCATCAGAGCTCTTCTGTAGAGAGTCACTTCAGCTATTTAGTGCAGCAAATTGTTTGCAGCATCAAGAATAAGAGTCTTGTCAATGTCTGCCGTTCAGAGGATTACATTACATCAAATATACAGCAAAAAAACACCATTCGGCTCAACTAGTCTGTGCTGATGTTTATGCTCCACACGAGTCTTCTCCCATTGCAACTACCTCATCTCAGCCTTTCAACATTTATTTATATCCCCTCTTCTCTCGTGTACTCGTCTAATTTCCCTTTGAGAGAATCTAAGTTATTTGCCTCAACCACTTCCTGTGGTAGTGAATTCCACATTCTAAAAACTCTATGAGAAATTAAATTGCTCCTTATTTCCCTATTGGAATTATTAGTAACTACCTTGTATGATTGGACACCAGTTTTAGATTCTCCCACAAGTGGAAACGTTCTCTCCACATCCATTCATAATTTCCAAGACCTCTATCAGGCCCCCTCTAAGTCCGCTGTCTTCTAAAGCAAAACGGCACAACCTGTCCAATTTTTGCCGATAGCTGTAAACTATCAGTTCTGGTGCCGTCCAGCTAAATATTTGTAAGACCGAAGCCATTAGCCCCCGCCACAAACTCCGTTGCCGATCCACCGACTCCATCCCTCTCCCTGACACCTGTCTAAGGCTGAACCGGACCATCTGCAACCTTGGTTTGGTATTTGACCGCGGGATGATTTTCTGACCACATATCTACTCCATTAACAGGACGGCTTACTTCCACCTCCGTAACATCGGTTAACTCCACCCATGCCTCAGCTCATCTGCTGCTGAAAATGTCATCCATGCCTTTGCTAGCTCTAGACTTGACAATTCCAGTGCTCTTCTGGCCGGCTTCCCATCTCCCCCCCCCCCCGCTCCATAAACTTCAGCTCATCAGAAACTGCCCGAATGCGAATTCTCACCGAATCCCAATACCCCCATCACCCCTGTGTTCGCTGACCTACGTTCGTTCCCCTTCCCGCAACGCCTCAGTTTTAAAATTTACATCCTTGTTTTCTAATCTCTACATGGCTTCCCTACCTCTTTAACCTCAACCAGACATAAAACCCCAGAGATCTCTGCGCTCCTCCAAATCTGGCATCTTAAACATCCCCGGTGTTAACCGCTCCACCATTGGCGCCTGTGCTTTCAGCTGCCTGTCTCCAAGCTCTGGAAACCCCTACCTAAACTACTCTGCCTCTCAAAATATTTCTCCTCCTGAAAGATACTCCTTAAAACTAACCTATTTGACCAAGCTTTTTGTCATCTTTCCTAATATCTCCTTATATTGCTCGGTTTCAATTTATTTTGATAACGTTCCCGTGAAGCGCCTTGGGAGGTTTTAATTCACTGAAGGCGCTATATAAATACAATTGTTGTTTTCGTTCTAAATATTTATTGCACTTTCTCCAATGTTTCAATGTCCTTTTTATAATATGCAGACCATAACTATGCACAATTCTCCAAGTGTGACATGACCACAATTTTTACTCAACTTACAGAGTATTTAAAGTAGAGAGACAAGCCATTCGGCTCACAATGTCCATGTCGGTGTTCATTCACCACACGAGCCTTCTCCCATCCTCCTTCATCTAACCCAGTCACAATATCCTTCTGTTCCTTTCTCCCTCGTGTGCTTATCTCTTGTGGTAGCGAGTTCCACATTCTGACCACACTCTGAGTAAAGAATTTCCTGCTAAATTCCCTATTGGATTTATTTATGAGTATCTTAAATCCATGGCCCCGAGTTCTGGTCTCTCCCGCAAGCGGAAACACATTCTCTCCGTCTACCCTATCAAACCCTTTCATATTCTTAAAGAACTCTATGTGTTCATCCCTCAGTCTTCGCTTTGCTAAATAAATGAGCCCCAGCCTCTTCAATCTTTCCTGATAGGTATAACCTCTCAGTTCTGGTATCATTCTAGTAAATCCTTTCAGCATCTTCTCCAGTGCCTCTATATCCATTTTATAAGATGGCGACCAGAAATGTTTGCAAAACTCTAATCGTCTACCGAATGTTCTATATAAGTTTAACATAACTTCTGTGCTTTACAATTTCATCCCTCTAGAAATGTACCCTAGTGCTTTCTTTGTTTTTATGACCTCATTAACATGCGTCACTACTTTTAGTGATTTTTGTATCTGTACCCTCGCGTCTCTCTTCTCCACAACCCCATTTAGACACATATTTTCCAAATATTATGTGACCTCCTTGTCCTTCCTATTATAATGAATTTACCTCATACTTCTCCACTGAAATTCCTTTGCCAATTCCAAGCCCATTCTGCAAGTTCATTAACATTTTCCTGTGTTCTGTCGCAGTCCTCCTCTGTTTTAACTATAAACATCAATTTTGGTGGCATCCACAAACTTTGAAATTGCACATCCGGTTCCCGAGTCCAAATTGTGTCACTGAATGGTGAACAAGAGTTGTCACAGCACCGATCCTTGTGGAACACCGCTTCCGACCATTTGCCAAATTCTCTACATTTGAATTCTATTGCCTTAGAAGTAAACCCCAGTTCATTGCGAGCATTGTCATTGCTTTGCTAACTTGTGATGTTCCGAGAAAGATTGGATAGCAAATAAAATGTGAACCGCGCAGTCTGAGAGCAGGGACATGAAGTGAGAGCGGATTCATTGACAGAGTTCAGATTAAGAATCTGTTTAATTTACACTAGACCCTGTCTCAGTTAATGGCCCAGAAATTAAACATCGATGATTCCCGCGGGGGTAAGGACTCCCCGCGATATCGCACTCCGCGCCTACCTTTTTGTTTGGGGCCCACACGAACTTTAGTTTCAGAGCCTCTCCCTGTTGCAACCGTGCAGTGTGTGCATATCCCAGAGGCGCAATTAGTTCGTGCGAGCTCTGGGATCACGTGCTTCAGTTAGAGACAATGGCAGCACAACATCTTTCATTCATAGTTTTGACAGCAAGGGCTGTCAAAGCTATGAATACTACAAACCCGCAAAAGAACAGCTAAACATCAATTAAATAAAAAAAAGCCATCACATTAAAAAAATAAGTATAGTTAAATAAATTAAACAGTTTAAAAAAAAAGAAACATTTTTTAAATTTAAATATTTTTAAAATTATAAAAATAAACTTACCTTTCTTTAAAGACTCTAAAAAAGATAAAGCTGTTGAAAAAAAATTAAAATAACACTTAATTTACTACTTACCTTGTTAAAAGGGGGTCCTACGCCTGCTTTCTTTATGTGTAAAATCTTCACCACTAACCTGCGTGTTCAAACCTGAAAAAAAACTAAGTGCACTGTGTGCGCACAACCTGTAGCGCGCACGCGGTTCACTTAGGAACCGCCCCCATTGCAATTCACGAAGTGCGGGTTTCCCGCGCATGCGCAGTGCATGCAGGAAACCGGCAATTCAGGACCAAATACGCGAGAGTACACAGTGCGTACTCTCGCGTATTAGGTTTAATTTTCGGGCAATTAATGCCCTAGGCCTTGTTTCTGTTTAAATTACACTAGGCCCTGTATCTGTTTATATTACACTAGACCCTTTATCTTTTTATATTACACCAGACAAAGCCTGTTTATATTAAACTAGACCCTGTCTCTATTTATATTACACGAGACCCTTTCTCTGTTTATATTACACTAGACCATGCCTGTTTATATTGCACTAGAACCTTTCTCTGTTTATATTACACTATAATATAGCACCCACGGACCAGTTGAACCAGGAACACTCCTTGCCACGATGGACGTATCGGCACTCTACACCAGTATCCCCCACGATGAAGGCATCGCTGCAACAGCCTCAGTACTCAACATCAACAACAGCCAATCTCCAGACGCCATCCTACAACTCATCCGCTTCATCCTTGACCACAATGTCTTCACCTTCGACAACCATTTTTTTACCCAAACACACGGAACAGCCATGGGGACCAAATTCGCACCCCAATACGCCAACATCTTCATGCACAAGTTCGAGCAAGACTTCTTCGCTGCACAGGACCTCCAGCCAACGCTGTATACCAGATACATCGACGACATTTTCTTCCTTTGGACCCATGGCGAAGGATCACTGAAAAGACTACACGATAACATAAACATGTTCCATCCCACCATCAAACTCACCATGGACTACTCCTCAGAATCAGTCTCATTCCTGGACACACGAATCTCCATCAAAGACGGACACCTCAGCACTTCACTCTACCGCAAGCCCACGGACAACCTCACGATGCTCCACTTCTCCAGCTTCCACCCTAACCATGTTAAAGAAGCCATCCCCTATGGACAAGCCCTGCGAATACACAGGATCTGCTCAGACGAGGAGGAACGCGATGGACACCTACGGACGCTGAAAAACGCCCTCGTAAGAACGGGATATGACGCTCGACTCATCGATCGACAGTTCCGACGGGCCACAGCGAAAAATCGCATAGACCTCCTCAGAAGGCAAACACGGGACACAACCAACAGGGTACCCTACGTCGTCCAGTACTTCCCCGGAGCGGAGAAACTACGACATGTTCTTCGCAGCCTTCAACATGTCATCGATGACGACAAACACCTCGCTAAGGCCATCCCCACGCCCCCACTACTTGCCTTCAAACAGCCGCCTAACCTCAGAAGTACCATCGTTCGCAGCAAATTACCCAGCTTTCAGGATAACAGCGACCACGACATCACACAACCCTGCCATGGCAAACTCTGCAAGACATGCCAGATCATCAACACAGATACCACCATCACACGTGAGGACACTACCCACCAGGTACATGGTACATACTCATGTGACTCGGCCAACGTTGTCTACCTCATACGTTGCAGGAAAGAATGCACCGCGGCATGGTACATCGGCGAGACCATGCAGACACTGAGACAACGTATGAACGAGCACTGCGCAACAATCACCAGGCATGATTGTTACCTCCCAGTCGGGGAACACTTCAGCAGTCAAGGACATTTAGCCTCGGATCTGCGGGTAAGCGTTCTCCAAGGCAACCTTAGAAACACACGACAACGCAAAATCATCGAGCAGAAACTGATAGCCAAGTTCCGCACTCATGAAGACGGTCTCAATCGGGATCTTGGGTTTATGTCACGATACATGACGTGATCCGGACTCGAGTCGTCGTTAGCTTGTTCACAGATGTGATTCCCAGTAAAAAAGTAAAAATTTTCCCAGTAAAAAAGTAAAAAAATGTTAAAGCTTTTCTTTTTACATACAGACGGCAGCTTTTGACACGTTAGAACCCCTGCGACTACACCTCATTGTCTCAGTTGTATCTTGCTATGTCTTTGATGTGGCACCTTCCTGGCTGACTTAATTAACTTTATCACACCTCGGCAGATAGTCAGGATGATTTAATTTATTGGTCTGCAATTGTAAAGTACACATGCTTTGTTTTCCATCTATATATGCTTTGGAGATTCTGTATCTAATTTACTTCACCTGAGGAAGGAGCAAATCGATAGCTCCGAAAGCTTGTGATTTCAAATAAAACTGTTGGACTATAACCTGGTGTTGTGCGACCTCTCAATTATATTACACTAGACCATGCCTGTTTATATTGCACTAGTCCCTTTCTCTGTTTATATTACACTAGACCATGCCTGTTTATATTACACTAGTCCCTGTCTCGGTTTATATTACACTAGACCCTGTCTCTATTTTTATTACAAGAGAACCTGTCTCTGTTTATATTACACTGGACCCTGTCTCTGTTTTTTTACACTGGTATGTCTTTGATGTAAGGACACCTTCCCTGAAAGATTTTATCTCTGCAGTGTCTGTTTTTATATACGGTGTAATGTTGTAGATTCACTCACTGTAACTTTGCCTGACGAAGGGGCGACAGCTCTGAAAGCTTGTAATTTTAAATAAATCTGTTGGACTATAACCTGGTGTTGTGCGACTTCTCATTTTTATATTACACTAGACCGTGTCTCTGTTTATGTTGCACTTGATCCTGTTTCAGCTTATATTACATTCGATCCTGTCTCTGTTTATGTTAAACTAGAACTTGTTTCTATTTATATTACACTAGACCCTGCCTCTGTTTATATTACACTAGACCCTGTCGCTGTTTATATTACACTAGACCCTGTCTCTGTTCATATTACACTAGGCCCTGTCGATGTTTATATTACACTCTGTTTAGCCAGAAATTAAACATGGATGGTTCCAGCGGGGGTAAGGATTCCCCGCGATATCGCATTCCGTTCCTACCTTTTTGCTCCGGCCCACACAAACTTTAGTTTCAAAGGCTCTCTCTGTTGGAACCGTGCAGTGCTTGCGTGACGCAGAGGCGCAATTAGTTCGTGCGAGCTCTGGGATCACGTGATTCAGTTAGAGCCAATGGCAGCACACCATCTTTCATTCATAGTTTTGACGGCAAGAGCTGTGAAAGCTATGAATACAACACACCCCCAAAAGAACAGCTAAACCTCAATTCAATTTAAAAAAGCCATCACATTAATAAAATAAGTATAGTTAAATAAATTAACCACTTTAAACAAAAAATTAAAGTTTTGAATAAATTTAAAATCTTTTTAAAAGATATAAAAATAAACTTACCTTTCTTTAAAGTCTCTAAAAAAGATAAACCTGTTGAAAAAAAATTAAAATAACACTTAATTAACTACTTACCTTGTTAAAAGGGGGTCCTACGCCTGCTTTCTTTGTGTGTAAAATCTTCACCACTTACCTGCGCGTTCAAAGCTGAAAACAAAACTAAGTGCACTGTGTGCTCACAGCCTGTAGTGCGCACGCAGTTCACTTAGGAAGCGCCCCCTTTTCAATTCACGAAGTGCCGGTTTCCCGCGCATGCGCAGTACATGCAGGAAACCGGCAATTCGGGATCGAATACGTGAGAGTGCACAATGCGTACTCCCGCGTATTAGGTTTAATTTTCGGGCCATTACACTAGGCCCTGTCTCTGTTTATATTACACTAGACCCTGTCTCTGTTTATATTACACTAGACCCTGTTTCTGTTTATATTGCAGTAGGCCCTGTTGCTATTTATATTACACTAAACACTATTTCTGTTTATATTACACGAGGCCCTGTTTCTTTTTATATTACACTGGACCCTGTCTCTGTTTTTATTACACTAGGCCCTGTCTCTCTTTATAATACACAGGATCCTGTCTCTCTTTATATTGCACTAGGCCTTGTCTCTGTTTATATTACACTCGACCCTGTCTCTGTTTATATTTCACTAGGCCCTGTCTCGGTTTATATTACACTAGACCCTCACTCAGTTATTACTGCACCAGTCCATATCGTTGTTTATACTAAACAAGGTTACAGTAGCATGTTGGATATGTTACTGGTCTTCTAATCCAGAGGTTTGTACTAATAATCCGGTAACGTGATTTCAAATCCCAAAATGGCAGTTTGCGAATTTTTTATCCTGAAAATTAATATTGAATATTTGGCTGGGAATCTCTTTCTGAAGTTCAGCAACTTTTCGTGTTGCAGACATATAACATTGTTATATCTTTACTGAGTATCAAAACAGGTCGTTGTATATATAGGGACTAACAACTTGTGAGTTTGGAGGTAAAAACAAATGCTGATATATGAAATAAGGCCAAGTACCAGTTCAATTAAATTTTTTAGAAGTTTTAAAAAATAATTTAATTTCAATGGAAGACACTGAGAGAAGTTTCTGTGGGAGTGGCTTAGATTTGAAAGCTTTTGTGGGTGTGTCCTACCACATTTAGAGGCGTACGCTGCACTCCTGGCCTTCGTGATGTCATAGGCTGTGAAGAACTCTGCAGCGCAGAGGACCAAGTCTCCATTCTGGGCCGCGCACAGGATAAGTTCGTATTCTTTTTGTAGGCCGGCGGCGTACTACGTAGCTACGCTGCCCGAACGCAATTTCTGGGACATTGTCCACGGTCACCGCCACAAACTCCGTTCCCTACCTACCAACGTCATCCCTCTCCTCTGAAGCTGAAACTTGGCTGTTCTAAATCATTTGGCATCATATTTGACCCGGAGTTGCGTTCCCAACCACATATCCGCTTCATCACCAAGACCGCCAATTTCCTCGTCCATAACATCACCCGTCTCCGCCACTGCCTCAGCTCATCTGCTGCTGATACATTCATACTTGCCTTTTTTACCTCAAGAATCGACGATCCAATGATCTCCACGCCGGCCTCACAACTTGTACCTTCTTCGAGCTTGAGCTCATCCAAAACTATATTGTACACATCCTAACTCACACAAAGACCCGTTCACCCATCATCCTAACTCACAGCAAGACCATTCACCAATCATCCTAACTCACACCAAGACCCATCCACACAACATCCTAACTCACACCAGGACCCATTCATCAATCAACCTTACTCACACAAAGACCCATTCACACAACATCCTAACTCACACCAAGACCCATCCGCACATCATCCTAAATCACACCAAGACCGATTCACCAATCATCCTAACTCACACCAAGACCCATCCGCACATCATCCTAACTCACAACAAGTCCCATTTACCCATCATCCTAACTTACACTAAGACCCATTCACCAATTATCCTAACTCACACCAGGACCCATTCAGCCATCAACCTAATTCACACTAAGACCCATTCACACAACATCCTAGTTCAAACCAAGACCCGTTCACACATCATCCTAACTCACAACAAGACCCATTCACCCATCATCCTAGCTCACACCAAGACAATTCACCTTCATCCCAACTCACACCAAGAAACATTCATCCAACATCCTAACTTACACTAAGACCCATTCACCCAACATCCAAATTCAAACCAAGACCCATTCACCCACCATCCTAATTCACACCAAGACACTTTCACACATCATCCTTACTCACAGCAAGACCATTCACGCATCATCCTAACTCACAACAAGACCCATTCACACAACATCCTAACTCACACCACGACCCATTAACCCATCATCCTAACTCACACCAAGACCCATTCACACATCCTCCTTACCCACACGAAGACAATTCACACATCATCCTAACTCACACCAAGACCCATTCACCCATCTTTGTAACTCACACAAAGACCCATTCACACATCATCAGAACTCACACCAAGCCCACTTACCGATCATTCCACCTCACAACAAGCCCCATTCACCCATCATCCTAACTCAGAGCAAGCCCCATTCACCCACCATCCTAACACAGGTCAAGACCATTTCACCCATCATCCTAACACACACCAAGCCCCATTCACCCATCATTCTAACTCACACCAAGCCCCATTCACACAACATCCTAATTCAAACCAAGACTCATTCACACATCAACCTAACTCAGACAAGCCCCATTCACCCATCATTCTAACTCACACCAAGCCCCATTCACCCATCATCCTAACCCACACCAAGCCTCATTCACCCTTCATCCTAACTCACACCAATCCCATTCACCCTTCATCCTAACTCACACCAATCCCATTCACCCATCATCGTCACTCAGACCAAGACCCATTCACCCATCATCCTAACTCACACCAAGACTCATTCACCCATCAGCCTAACTCACACTAAGACCCATTCACACAACATCCTAATTCAAACCAAGACCCCTTCACCCATCATCCTAACTCACAACAAGACTCATTCACCCATCATCCTAACTCACACCAAGACACATTCACCCATCATCCTAACTCACACCAAGACAATTCACCATCATCTCAACTCACACCAAGACCCATTCATTCAACATCCTAACTTATACTAAGACCCATTCACCCAACATCCTAATTCAAACCAAGACCCATTCACCCATCATCCTAATTAACACCAAGACCCATTAACCCATCATCCTAACTCACACCAAGACCCATTCACCCCTCATCCTAACTCACACCAAGCCCCATTCACACAACATCCTAATTCAAACCAAGACACATTCACCCATCAACCTAACTCAGACAAGCCCCATTCACACATCATTCTAACTCACACCAAGCCCCATTCACCCATCATCCAAACTCACACCAAGACCCATTCACCCACCATCCTAACTCACAGCGAGACCCATTCACCCATCATCGTCACTCAGACCAAGACCCAGTCACCCATCATCCTAACTCACACCAAGACCCATTCACCAATCATCCTAGCTCACACCAAGACCCATTCACCAATCATCCTAACTCACACCAAGCCGCATTCACCCACCATCCTAACTCACACCAAGACTCATTCACCCATCCTCCTAACTCACGCCAAGACCCATTCACCCTTCATCCTAACACCCACCAAGACCCATTCACCCATCATCCTAACTCACCAAGACCCATTCACCCATCATCCTAACGCACACCAAGACCCATTCACCCATCATCCTAACTTAAAATCAAGAACAATTCACCCACCATCCTATCTCACACGAAGACCCATTCACACACCATCCTATCTCACACTAAGACCCATTCACCCAAAATCCTATCTCACACCAAGACCCATTCACCTATCATCCTAACTCACATCAAGACCCATTAACCCATCATTCTGTGCTCGCTGATCTATATTGGCTACCAGTTCGGCTACGCCCTGATTTTAAAATTCACACCCTTGATTTCAAGTCCCCCAATGGCTTCGCCTGCGGAAGGACGTTCTTGCCATGGAAGGAGTTCAGCGAAGATTCACAAGGCTGATACCTGGGATGGCAGGAATGACATATGAGTAGAGATTGGGTCGACTGGGCTTATACTCGCTGGAGTATAGAAGAATGAGTGGGTAACTCATCGAAACATATAAAATTCTGACAGGTCTGGACAAACTAGATCCAGGAAGAATGTTCCCGATGGTCGGAGAGTCCAGCATCAGGGGTTATAATCTCAGGATAAGGGGTAAGCCATTTAGGACAGAAATTAGGAAGATTTTCTTCACCCAGAGAGTGGTGAACCTCTGGAATTCTCTACCACAGAAGGTAGTTGAGGCCAAGTCATTAAATATATTCAAGAATGAGTTAGATATATTTCTTAAAGCTAAAGGTATCAAGGGGTATGGGGAGAAGGCAGGTACGGGGTACTGAGTTTGGATGATCAGCCAAGATCTCATCGAATGGCGGAGCAGGCTCGAGGGGCCGAATGGTCTATTCCTGCTCCTATCTTCTATGTTTCTATGTTTCTATCCTTCCTCAGATAAGGCGACCAAAACTGCACACCATACTCAAGGTGTGGTCTGACCAAGGCCCTGTACAGCTGCAACAAGACATCCTTGTTTCTTTACTCAAACCCTCTCGCTACGAAGGCCAACATAGCATTTGCCTTCTTAACCGCCGGCTGTAACTGCATGCTGACCTTCAGCGACTGGTGCACAAGGACTCCCAGGTCTCGTTGCTCTTCCCCTTCTCCCAATCTATTGCCGTTCACATAATAATCTGCCTTTCTGTTTTTGCCACCAATGTGGATCACCTCGCATTTATCCACATTATATTGCATCTGCCACGCTTCTGCCGAAACACCCAACCTATCCAAATGATGCTGGAGTTTCTCGGCATCCATCTCGCAGCACACACGCCCACCCAGCTTTGTGTCATCTGCAAACTTGGAGATATTACATCTAGTTCCCTCGTCTAGGTCGTTAATAGATATGGTGAATAGCTGGGGTCCAAGGACCGATCCCTGCGGAACACCACTAGTCACTGCCTGCCACTCGGAAAAAGAACCGTTTATTCCAACTCTTTGCCTTCTGTCTGCAAACCAGTTCTCTATCCAAGTCAGTACCCTGCCCCCAATCACATGTGCCTTAACTTTACATGCTAATCTCTTATGCGGGACCTTGTCGAAACCCTTCTGAAAGTCCAAATACAACACATCCACTGGATCTCCCTTTTATAATGGACTCTAGCATTTTCCCGACAACCGATGTCAGTTTACTGGTCTATAATTCCCCGTTTTTACTTTACCACCTTTTTTGAACAGTGGGGTAACATTAGCTACCCTCCAATCCAATAGAATTTTGGAAGATGCCAAGCAATGCGTCTACTATTTCTAGGGCCTCTTCCTTAAGTACCCTAGAATGTAGATTATCAGGCCCTCGGGATCTTTCAGCCGAAAATTCCGTCAATTGCCCGAACACCATTTCCCTACAAATACTGATTTCATTCACTTCCTCCCTCTCATTAGACCCTATGTTCCCCGACATCTCTGGTAGGTTATTTGTGTTCTCCTTTGTGAAGACAGAGCCGAAGTATGTATTTAATTGGTTTGCCATTTCTTTGTTCCCCATTATAAATTCCCCTGATTCTGACTGAAAGGGATCTACGCTTGACTTCACCAATCATTTTCTCTAACATATTTATAAAAGCTTTTACAATCAGTTTTTATGTGTAAATGAACAACTAACTGTAACTTTATTCCACGGTGTAGAGGATACCATTTGTAAAATTAGAATTATCTGTAACTTTACTGCCTGATGTAGAGGATACCACCTGTTAATTAACAATTAACTGTAACTTTATTCCCCGGTGTAGAGGGTACCATATGTAAATTAACAATTAACTGTAACTTTGTGCCCCGGTGTAGAGGGTACATAGAAACATAGAAACATAGAAGAAAGGAGCAGGAGTAGGTCATTCAGCCCCTCGAGCTTGCTCCGCCATTAAATGAGATCATGGCTGATCATCCAAATTCAGTACCCTGTCCCTGCTTTCTTCCCATATGACTTGATCCCTTTAGAATTAAGAAATCTATCGATCTCCTTCTTGAATATATATAATGCGTTGGCCTCTACTGCCTTCTGTGGTAGAGAATTCCACAGGTTCACCACTCTCTGGGTGAAGAAATTCTTCCTCATTTCTGTCCTAAATGGCTTACCCCTTATCCTGAGACTGTGACCCCTGGTTCTGGACTCCCCCGCCATCGGGAACATCCTTCCTGCATCTCGTCAGACTGGTCCTGTTAGAATTCTAATAATTTCAATGAGATCCTCTCTCATTCTTCTAAAGTCTAGTGAATACAAGCCCAATCGTCCCAATCTCTATTCATACGTCATTCCTGCCATCCCAGGTATCAGCCTGGTGAATCTTCGCTGCATTCCCTCCATGGCAAGAACATCCTTCCTCAGATAAGGCGAACAAACCTGCACACAATACTCAAGGTGTGACTCACCAACTTGTACAACTGCAGCAAGACATCATTGCTCCTGTACTCGAATCCTCTCGCTATGAAGGCCAACATACCATTTGCCTTCTTCACCGCCTGCTGCACCTGCATGCTTACCTTCAAAAACTGGTGCACAAGGACTCCCAGGTCTCGTTGCACTTCCCCTTTTCCCAATCTATTGCCGTTCAGCTAATAATCTCCCTTTCTGTTTTTGCCAGCAAAGTGGATAACCTCGCATTTATCCACATTATAGTGCATCTGCCCAATCACCCAACATGTCCAAATCATACTGGAGTTTATCTGCATCCTCTTCACAAAACACACCCCCTCCCAGCTTTGTGTCGTCTGCAAACTTGGAGATATTACATCTAGTTCCCTCGTCTAGATCATTAATATATATAATAAATAACTGGGGTCCTAGCACCGATCCCTGTGGTTCCCCACTAGTCACTCCCTGCCACTCGGAAAAAGACCCATTTATTCCAACTTTTTGCTTCCCGTCTGCCAAACCGTTCTCTATCCAAGTCAGTACCTTACCCCCAATCCCCTGTGCTTTAACGTTGCACGCCAATCTCTTATGCGGGACCTTATCAAAAGCCTTCTGAAAGTCCAAATACACCACATCCACTGGATCTCCCTTATCTATTCTATCAGTTACATCCTCAAAAAATTCCAGTAGATTAGTCAAGCACGATTTACATTTTGTAAATCCATGTTGACTTTGTCCAATCCTCTCACTGTTCTCCAAGTGCTCTGCTATTACATCTTTTATAATGGACTCGAGCATTTTCCCCACAACCGATGTCAGGCGTACCGGTCTGTAATTCCCCGTTTTCTCTCTCCCAGCTTTTTTGAACAGTGGGGTAACATTAACTACTCTCCAATCCATGGGAACTTTTCCAGAGTTTTTCGAATTTTGGAAGATGTCCAGCAATGCATCTACTATTTCTAGAGCCACTTCCTTAAGTACCTTAGTATGTAGATTATCAGGCTCTGGGGATTTAACGGCCTAAAATTCCTTCAATTTCCCTAACACCATTTCCCTACAAATACTGATTTCATTCAGTTCCACCCTCTCATTAGACCCTATGTTCCCCGACATCTCTGGGTGGTTATTTGTGCTCTCCTTTGTGAAGACAGAGCCAAAGTATGTATTTAATTGGTCAACCCTTTCTTTGTTCTCCATTATAAATTCCCCAGGTTGTGACAGCAAGGGACCTACGTTTGACTTCACCAATCTTTTTAACTTCACATACTTTTAAAAGTTTTTACAGTCAGTTTTTATGTGTAAATGAACAAGAAACTGTAACTTTATTCCACGGTGTAGAGGATGCCATCTGTAAAATAAAAATTAACTGTTCCTTTTTTCCACGGTGTAGAGGATACCAATTGTAAAATAACAATTATCTGTAACTTTATTCCCTGGTGCAGAGGATACCATGTTTAAATTTACTATTAACTGTAACTTTATTTCCCGGTGTAGAGGATACCAAATGTAAATTAACAATTATCTGTAAATTATTCCCCGGTGAAGAGGATATCATGTGTAAATTCACAATTAACAGTAACTTTGTTTCCGGGGTGTAGAGGATAACA